>KQ996440.1:213059-247447 GCA_001598015.1 Dorcoceras hygrometricum
CTCTTTCGTTTGCTACCCTTTTCGAACCCTGAATCAGTGCTGGAGGAGGAACGGCGAAGTGCCTTGTGTCTTCGTGTCGTGAGATTTGCGAACCCTCTGCTAGCGTGAACGTTTGGGTGAGCAGTTCTTTGTATTTCGAGCTCTGTTTTAGTGGTTTAAGCCTGCGTAGAAGTGTAGAATTTGGATTAGCTTCTGGCTGTAGGTTTAACGTGATTATGATTAGAATTGAGCTAAGATATTAGCTATGTTGTAACAGATTTCAGCTTCCAGGAAGTTCCTGCTGCGTGAATTGAACCAGGAGAAATCTGTTAGGTAATTTGAAGAAGAAAGGTACTAATTGAGCAGCACTTACAGCTTGAGCGTGAACATGACTGAATCGATGTTGTGGAATGTGTGGTGTTGCTGTTATGTGTTTACGTAGAACAGCTGTTGAATTGATTGAACTAGATATTCTGTTTTCACGTATTATGATTTGTATGCATTGAGCATTGATATTGATTGGCATACATGCATACATATTGGGCCTTGACAGATTTGATTGATGACCCGAGCCACGTTGGAGCTGGTCAACAGATGTGTTGTGCACCAGTCCAACGCTATCATCGGAGCGGTGACTACTGGATACGAGTGTCTACCACCGAGCTGTGATGGGCTGACGGGCCCCGATGATCACAGACCGATGATTTCCCGGTTGATAGACCGTGGTATTGAGGCGACTTGATTTGATTTTCCGGTTGATACACTGGCCTAGTTGACCGATTTCCTTTGACAACCACATGCATTTCATAGCATTGATTGTTAGCATGTTGCACGCGTAGCTGTTTGATAGCTCTTCGTACTGAGGCTTGACCTTGTACTTGTTTCCTGCTTTTGTTTTGTTTGGGTCTGTGTTGCCCATTTGCAGGAAATACAGGCAACCAAGCTGGACAGAGTGGAGGTTCAGTGTTAGAGTAGATGCCCAACTAGCCAACTTGTGGCGTGTGGGTTTATAGACTCTTGTAAATGACAATCTTTATATATGATATTCGCATTTACTTATATGGCATTCTTTACTTTCATTGTGTTGTATGATGATTAACAATTACGTTGAGTAAAAACCTCGCATTTTACTTATATTGGCTATTCTTTACTTTCATTGTGTTGTATGATGATTAACAATTACGTTGAGTAAAAACCTAGAATACACTAAAGTGTATGTTAGATGTGATAGTGGGTATGACGGCTATCATGAAACACATCTAATAGTCACTGTGTATTCTGAACATATTCCTAGTCGATTGGGCCGTCAAAATGAGGATAAGGCCGCCCGAGCTAGAGACTAGTATCTGCGATGCGAAGTACCATGTTTCATTGGTAGGGAACATTGTGATGTTCTGAGCATGCAGATAAATAGTGACCTGGTGATCTATCGAACTACCCTCGTTCGGACTTTCCAAGTGGTTATCATTTGTCGAGTGGATAAGTCCGAGGTCTTGGTTGTACTGATTAGTCCTCACGACTCGAAACGTCATTGAGACTCTACATGATAGGCGTCTCACTTTGACCCGTTTGCCGACTCACTTGGGGTCATCAGGCGGCGGGATTGGGTGAGACCCCGATGCATGTAGGAGTCGATGCATCGTTGTCGAGGATTCATCGCTCGCAGACATGCGTGGATATCCTATGCTATCTGAGGGGATAATAGTGTATAAATCTCTGGCCAGAGTACTAGAAGTGTTTTATGTAAATGTGTTTACCTAGTTACACTCACGATGTCACTATTCGATCTCCAAGATGTACGTATAGCTATCGGATCTTTAGCGACTCTCGATTTACCAATGGTCGCTGATCTGATTGGGATATATGGATTGAAAGGACCATACTGTACGCTAACCACGACCAACTGGTTCTTGCAGGCACTATCAGTGATACCTAGGGATCATGGGGCGATGTTGCTAGACGCTCTTACCATGATCCTTTGGGCAAATCCGGAATTGTGATTCCGGAGCCACAATGGTTGTGGGCCCACGGCTAGCTGTATCCCTGAACCATTGAGGGTCACACAAGTACTGGATTCGAGATTCCCGCACGGATACTATGCTCAATGTGTTGAGCAAACGAAGAGGATTTTGGGGAGTGCGACTTCCTAAAAGTCAACAGGGGTCAAATCGGGATTTCCCGCTGTTGAGGGGCAAAACGGTCATTTTGCACTGGGGTTCTGAAAAATGGTTTTTCAGATCATAGTATTCAGTTTTGGAAACTGAATCGATCGGTCCGATCTGATCGGAGATCGGAGTTACGATGAAGTCTCAGTGATGGGGATGAACCGAATGTTCATCCGTTGGACCCGGGCCCGTTGGGCCGGATCCAAACCCATCATTAAGTGTATTTAATATAGACTTAATCCTAGACTTCATAACTTAATACTAGACTACAATTAAACCCTAACCATAAAGAAATAAGCGCCGCCCCCCTCCTCTCAAAAGCCTCACCGCCGCCGTCCGGTGCACGCCACCGCCGCCGGAATTTGTTCCGGCCGATCTTGACGAGGAGAATCCGTCTGCGCCGATCTCGTCAGGCCTTCTAGTGCAGGCTGACGAAGGAATCCCGTCTCCGGTCGTGGACCTGATTGATGTAGTCTACCGCAATCTACCGTGAAGTGCCGGTTTCCTCGAGAAACTGGTCGGAGCCAGGCACGAGTTGCCAGCAAGGTATTCTATTAAACGCCCTATGAATGTCATAGATTTGTTTATTGTTTTTTATTGTATTGATCGTCTCCCGGTATTGTTTTTGTTCTTCCGCTGCCTCGCCGGGAGGCGTGATCCGGATCCGCCGTGGCTACCCAACATTCAGCTGGTAGATCCCCGCATCCTTGAGTCCCAGTTATATTTATGATATGTATTGAGCCGGGGGATGCCCCGTGTTATCTTGTATTGGGGATCTGTACTTGATATGATAGAGGTTGTTACCTGTTGTATGAGTTTGAGTCAACTCATATTTTATTTATTGAAATTTTGAATGTATGATTTGAGTTCAGGCCCATCGTATTTCGAAAAATTTTTAAGCCCTGATTTTAAGCTTCCATGTTTATGCACTTATTATGTGTTAATTGTTAGTAATTAGCACGTGGCCTGACATGATGGCTATCATGAAACACATCTAATAGTCACTGCGTATTCTAAACTTGTTCCTAGTCGATTGGGCCGTCAAAATGAGGATAAGGTCGCCCGAGTTTGAGACTGGCATCTGCGATGAAATTTTGAATGTATGATTTGAGTTCAGGCCCATCGTATTTCGAAAAATTTTTAAGCCCTGATTTTAAGCTTCCATGTTTATGCACTTATTATGTGTTAATTGTTAGTAATTAGCACGTGGCCTGACATGATGGCTATCATGAAACACATCTAATAGTCACTGCGTATTCTAAACTTGTTCCTAGTCGATTGGGCCGTCAAAATGAGGATAAGGTCGCCCGAGTTTGAGACTGGCATCTGCGATGTGAAGTACCACGTTTCATTGGTAGGGAACATTGTGATGTTCTGAACATGCAGATGGATGGTTTTCCTGGCGAACTATAGAACTACCATCGTTCGGATTCTCCAAGTGGTTACCATTGTCGAGCAGAGAGTCCGAGGTCTTGGTTGTATGGATTAGTCCTTACTACTCGAAACACCATTGAGACTCTACATGATTAGTCACCTCACTTTGACTCGTTTACCAACTTCGTGAGGTCATAAGGTGTCGAGATTGGGTGAGGTCACGAAGCATGTGGGAGTCGATGCTTTGTTGTCGAGAATTCACCGTTCACCCTAGTGCGTGGATATCCTATGCTATCTGAGGAGATAATAGTGTGACAAATCTCTGGCCAGAGTACTCCTGTGCTTTAGTGTAAATGAGTTTACCTGATAGCATTCGTGATGTCGCTATTCTGATCTCCGAGATGTATGCATGGATATAGAATCTCTAACGACTCTCGATTACCAATGGTCGTTGATTCGATCGGGATATATGAGATGAAAGGACCGTACTATACGCTAACCATGATCGACTGGTTCTTGCAGGCACTATCAGTGATACCTAGGAGATCATGGGGCGATGTTAGGCGCTTTACCATGGTCCGATGGGTAGATCAGAACACAATGAGTTGTGAGCCCACGTCTAGCTGTATCCTTGAACCATTGAGGGTCACACAGTGTACTGGTTTACCAATTCCCATGCAGACAAGGAAATTGAGCTCAATTTGTTGAGTATAGTAGGAGTAAGGATGGAAGTGTGACTTCCTAAAATTACCTGGGGAAATGAGATTTCCTTAAGTTTGGACTAGTATGACTATCCTTAAAGCTGGGCCTAACAGCAATTTTGGATTAGTTGGTCTGAAAAATTGTTTTCGCATCATAATGTTCAGTTTTGTAAACTGTGTAGATCAGTCCGATCTGATCGTAGATCGGGATTATGATGAAGCCACAACGATGGACATGAAACCAATGTTCACTGTTCCTGGGCCGACCCAAGCCCATTATCCTGGTTTAAGCCCATGGAAATCTATAAATAGGGGTCCTGGGGTATTCATTTGAAACACACCAAAAGCTGTCAGCAAACTCTCCCCTCTCCCCCTCTCCCTTCTCCCGCCGCCTCCGCCTCCGCACTTCGTTGCAATCATCCCGACGAGAAGATTCTTCTCGTGAAATCTTTGTTGGGTTTCTAGTGCACTCAAATGAAGGAATTGGAAAACCGGTCATGGACCGGATTAGGAGCAACCAAAGAATGGATATTTCCATTGGAGGAATAGTCGGAGCCAGGCGCCTAGTCTCCAGACAGGTAACAGTTTAAACACCTGTTGTTCATGTTTAGGTATTTTAAATTGTTTAAAATATCCAGATCCATTTGATATATTGACCGTTCGCGGGCACAAAATTTTTAACTTCCGTTGTGCCCCGAGAGCAGAATCCGGATCCGACGTCGGGCGCCAACAAACACAAGATCGGATACAACATGTGATGACATGGCTAAGGCAAGACGCGGTGATACCTAAGTCCCCGACCAGCTCGACCCCCTTTCTGCTGAACCTGAAGTGGCACAGGAGGTCTTTCTTGACTAGCTCGGGAGCATTGTAGCATTTATCGCGCATAGAGGCAAGGAAGGAGATCAGGATGGGGGATCGCTCGGGGGTCGAGGGGGTGAAGGTATACATGTTATCTCTCCACGACATCTCACACTTCCATGGGTTCCTCTTCCTCCCGACCCTCCTAACGTAGAAGAACCGGCTCATCCACCCCTTGTGGAAGCTTGGGTTCCCCCCGATGAACGTTTGGTCCCATTTATGGGAGAGGTAAAATTTTCCTGGTCCTAGCCTTTTCACTTGGATTAGCTGCATGAGGACGTAGGGGATAAGGGGAATATTGTAGTAACTGAGGAGGACGGCCAAAGCCAGGAGGAAGCTATAGGAGTTCGGGGCTAGCTGGCAGAGGACTAACCTTCAGGTGCTGGCAGAGAGAGGTGATGAACCTCCGGATTGGAAAACTAAGGCCCATTTCTATTTGTTTTAGGTAGAAGGTATGGAAGCCGGGGGGAGGACGGTGAGCCCTCTCCTCGGGGCAAGGTAGTACTACTTCAAATTTATCCAACATCCCCCCTTTCTCCTCGATTAAGGGGATGTCCGACAAATTAAGGTTCGAGGATTTCTCCTCATACCATGGTAAGCTCGACGAGCCCAGCTCGGCCTGGTTGGGGATCCAGGGCTCTTTGGTCTTTGGACTTGAGGGAATGCTATCTACCGACTCAACCACACTCCTAATTACACTAGCAGTAGAGGAAGTCATTCTCGAAGGTAACACTTACTGAGTTGAGAGCGGGAGACTGAAAAAATAGTTCGGGAGCGAGAGGTAATTTTAGCAGAGTTTCGACGCAGGAAGAGAATGAAAGTGGAAAATGAATTGAGATCGCCGATTATTTATAAGAACTCGGGAGGAATCGCGACCGCTCGATCTCACACTCATCAACAGCCCAGATCACCTGGGAACTCCAATCTTCACCTCGGTAGTCGGGGCTGCCTCATCTAGATCATCCACTCGCATCTAATCAACGGCTGAGAGGCATCATCACACGGATCGTGGTCTTTTCCCGAAAACACAAATCCGACCTCCATCTGGCCGACCACGTGTCTCTTTATCGACGGTGGGAATACGACGTCACTAGGATCATGGTTTTCTTCATAATCGTGGATTTCAGCTCGGGTCCCAACCTCGGTTATACACAATCTTATACTTCAATCCTTCGTGTACGACTCACGGTGGGGGATACTCTTGATGCCCCCTATTACCACCTCAGAACCCGAGGACCGAGCAGCAAGCTCTAGACCCCGACCTACGCCGCTAAGATCGGGAAGGCGCCCGAGGACCCATGCCCAGATCGGGAGTGTTTCCGAGGACATTGTCATGTCTCGTAGAATCCAACCCAGATACGTCTTTCCTTATGTGAATCAAAATCCCACCCGGATACGTCTTTCCTTATATGAACGAAAAGATCACCGAGAATCACGGAGAGTATCTCGCCCGAAATACCCAATATAGGCGAATATTCGCTGGGATATTGTCAGGCCCGGTGCGCTAACTCACAGATTAATTACTCAATTAATCTTAATTACATGGAAGCATAGAAATATGTGCTAAAAATTTTTGTTTTGGGCCTGAACTAAAATCAACTCTTAAAATACAATCATACTCAAAATATGGATTTTGACTCAAAAATCCAACAACACCAATAGCAACAATTACAGGTAAAATACAAATACAGATCCCCAAATACATAATCACACAGGGCATCCCCTGGTTCAATACATAGTATAAATAACTGGGACTCAAAACGAGGATTTACCTGCCGACGCTCCACTCGGTCCAACTGTATTACCTGAAGATCCTGCAAAGGCCAACACAGACCAAAGCAGCCCAAAAACGGGAAAATAAAACGAGGTCAAACCTCAGCACGAAGAGCAAACCAGCTAACATATAAAACATGCAATATCTCAAGTTTTTATGCATGATCTGGGTACCGTGAAATCTCATCAGGTATCAACAACAATCCACGCCCAAATCTCGGCAGTGACTCAATAAAGTAGTGGCCACATCGCATGTGGAATCACGGGTGCTACCCATGCCCTTCACATGCAGCACCAATAGCTTGCAATCTAATCTCTCAATCCACCGGTGTCATTCATGCTAGCTGAGGGGTGGGAGCTACCCAAGTGAACCTCAGGGCAATCGACAAACCTCACGGCAGGGAGTCGAGGGTACGAAATCCAATCAACACCTCAATCATTTTATTTTCAAAATCATAGATTCAGCATACTGGTACTATACAACGATCGGTTCTCAAAGAAACCAGACTCAATATGATATGCGTGTATGCAAGGCAATTCCAGCTCATAACAAACGCATATAAATAACACATAGGCAAATCAAACAGAGAACCAGTAATTAAATGCACAGCTAGACAATTTCAGATAGCACATATACAAGGCAGATCACACCACACAACAGCTCACATCACGCAGGAAATATTAACATGATTATATCAAAGCTGCCAGTATGAGCTCATCGTACCTCAAACTCATACAACTACTACCTCAACAGATCGCACAGGGGTACACGTCCAGCAGCTCACGCACGAGAACACAACTCCAACAGCTCTCTGCGAACACCTAACAGAAGCCGCTCGAACAATCACGTAGCTACTACCTTCTCAGCCACACCTAAACAGCTTAGGGACAACTATACTGGAACAGATTCGGGTGCTACCAACAACCCAACCAAACAGATACCTCAACAACATAACCATCTCTAATCGAAGCTCAAAATAGGAAGAAATCACTTACCCAAAGCTCCTTAAGAACGAAAGAACTACTATCCAGAAATCGCGAAGATATTCGAACCCTGCAACTACTTCGCGCTTCCTCAACACATCGATCCAAGTCTCCAAAATGGTATCAATCGAAACATCTAGAGGAGACAAGCTCAGCGCCACCAACCTTGCTCCAAACGGCGGCGTAAATCAATGGTAATCGGAGGAAAAGAGTTCGAGTGAACAGTAAGGGTTCGAAGAACAAATATAAGTCAAAAGCACTCTGAGGAAGAAGATAAGAAATATCGGGTCTCAAATTCGCTAAGTGTTGGTCAACACATACATATATATTCTCCAGTCAACACTACAGTGCCACCGACAACTCAGATCTGAGCACTTAACCAGCTTTGGCTCCTCTACGCTAACCACATCTAACTACCACCAAACGACGTCACACCGGGGTCCAGTTCTCATCAAATCTGATGCTCGCTAAACAACGTCGCATCTATCACACTCAGCCAATGCCAAATCTGGTATATGCCAAACGACATCGTATCACTTATACTCAACCCGTGTCTACCCCGGTAACCCAAAACGACATCGTTTCGTCTCCCGCTCAAAACAACTCGCTCATTCGCACAAGGGTCAGATATGGACACCCAAATCTTACTCAAATCTGAAAATAACAAACCGGTCTACTCAACCGCAAACCAAACCGATTCTCACAGCGCTTCTAATTCACTCGCGCGGGGTATTCTCCAAATCGGAACTCCAACTTCTCCCGATACACCAATTATGTCCAACGCTTACTCTCTCCTTTACTCAACGATACACACCCGATACACTTCTAAGTCAAATCCGAAACTTCCTTAACAGCTTACTCAGCATGAGATACCTCTCCGGACTAAAACCATTCAGATTTGACTAATTCGTTAGTTACTATATAACCAATTCTAGCTTAATTCCCAAAATCTGCTCAAAACACAACATTAACTAAATCAAATAATTGTAGTCCTCACATCCTTCCCACCTTAAGAGATTTCATCCTCGAAATCAGGTGACAGGTACAGATCTCAACTAACGACAACCAAAAGATCACCAGGACTGAATAATAACAATTCAGCTATTCCTACTATACAAACAGTCACTAGTAAAAGCACCAAAGAAACTCTGTATGCAATTAACAAGATAGAAGATTACCTGGGTTACTACTGCTTATGCTCAAATAGATGAGGCCACTCTTGTCTCATCTTTTCTTCAACTTCCCAGGTAGCTTCCTCTCGTCCATGCCTGCTCCATTGGACCATCACCAACGGAATAGTCTTGTTTCTCAATTGTTTCTCCTTCCTATCCAGAATCTGTACTGGATCCTCAACATAACTCAGGGTTGAATACAGCTCAAATTCGTCAGTCCTTAACACATGGGACGGATCTGGCTCATATTTCCTCAACATTGATACATGAACACATCATGCATCGCTGCTAATTCAGCAGGCAGTTGCAATCGATACGCCAAGGATCCAATCCTCTCAACAATCTCAAAGGGACCAACAAATCTAGGAGCCAACTTACCCTTAAACCTGAATCTCATCACGCTCTTGAATGGAGAAACTTTCAGAAACACTCGATCGCCAACCTGAAACTCCAAAGGCCTGCGCCTTTTATTAGCATAGCTAGCTTGATGATCTTGTGCAGCCTTCATTCTACCTCGAATCAGATCAACCTGATCCTTCATATGCTGCACAAACTCAGGTGTAGATAACTGTCTCTCACCAAATTCTTCCCAAAAAATCGGCGATCTACACTTGCGACCGTACAAAGCTTCGAATGGGGCCATCCCGATAGTCACTTGGTATCTATTATTATATGAAAATTCTAATAGGGATAAAGAATCCTGCCAACTACCACTGAAATACATCACTATAGCTCGCAACATATCCTCCAAAATCTGTATGGTCCTCTCGGATTGGCCATCTGTGTGAGGGTGATAAGCTGTACTCATAGCCAATCTCGAACCCATCGCTGCTTGCAAACTCTTCCAAAACCGGGAAGTAAATCGTGGATCTCGATCAGACACTATCGAAACCAGCACTCCATGCAATCTAACCACATGGTCAACATACAATCTCGCCATCTTCTTCATGGAACACCTCACATCATAGGGAATGAAATGGGCTGACTTCGAAAGCCTGTCAATAACAACCAAAATCGCATCGCATCCCCTGTTCGAACGAGATAAATGAGTCAAAAAATCCATAGCCACGTGCTCCCAATTCCATGAGGCACTTCTAAACTCTGCAACAATCCACCAGGTCTCATTCTCTCGGTCTTGACCTGTTGACAGTTCAAACATCGAGCTATGAATCTAGAGATGTCATTCCTCATACCTTCCCACCAGTAGTGCGACTTCAAGGCATGGTACATCTTCTTCTCACCTGGATGCACACTATATCGACTGCAATGGGCCTAATTCAAGATAGTTTCTTTCAAATCGATCAGGTTTGAAACAACCAATCTACCTCGAAATCTCAGACATCCATCAGAAGCAACAGAAAAATCTTCTGACTGACCATTTCTGGGCCTTAATCTTCAACTCATGAATATACGGGTCAGTCCTCTGTGCTTCTTAATGTCTGCGACAATCTGTGGTTCCACCTGAAAAGAAGAAACCACGAAGTACTGATCATCTGGCTGAAAACACCATCCAGAAGTCCCTAAATGTTCATGGACTTTGTATATACTCAACGACGTCAACATCGCAGGCTGGGCTTTCCTACTCAAAGCATCTGCCACTAAGTTCACCCGCCCAGGCTGATACTGAATCTCACAGTCAAAATTCTTGAGCAACTCCATCCAACGACGTTGCCTCATATTCAGATCTGGCTGGGTGAAGATATACTTCAAACTCTTGTGGTCTGTGTACACCACAAACTGCTCAGCATACAAGTAATGACGCCAAATATTCAGGGCAAAAATAATGGCAGCCAACTCTAGATCATGAACGAGGTATCTCGTCTCATGGGGCTTCAACTGTCGAGACGCATAAGCTATCACTCGCCCGTTCTGCATCAATACACAGCCCAAACCATTCAGAGAAGCATCGGAACAAACCACAAAACCTCCAAAACCCAAAGGTAAAGCCAACACAGGGGCAGTAGTCAACTTCTCCTTAAGCAACTGGAAACTCGTCTCACACTCATTTTTCCACAGAAATATTCTATCATTTTGGGTCAACTGCATCATCGGCTTGGCTATTGAAGAAAAAATCTCAATGAAACGTATGTAATAGCCAGCCAAACCCAAGAAACTACGGATCTGTGAAACATTCCTAGGTCGCTCCCAGTTAAGAACTGCTTCGACCTTACTAGGATCCACCGAAATACCTTCTGCAGATATGACATGACCTACAAAGATTACTTTATCCAACCATAATTCACACTTACTGAACTTCGCATAAAGTTGTGAGTCTCTCAGTTTCTGCAATACCAATATCAAATGCTCCTTATGATCTCTGAAGTTCCTCGAATAAACCAGGATGTCGTCTATGGAGACAATCACAAAATGATCAATGTACTCACTAAAGACGCGATTCATCAAATCCATGAAGACAGCAGGAAAATTCGTCAACCCAAGAGGCATCACAAGAAACTCATAAACCCGTATCTAGTCCTGAACGCCATCTTCGCCACATCAGCGTCCCTAATCCGCAACTGATGATAAGCAGATCGCAGATCAATCTTGGAGTACACTGCCGATTCTTGTAGCTGATCAAACAAATCATCAATCCTCTGCAACGGGTACTTGTTCTTGATCGTCGCTTTATTCAGCTACCGAAAATCAAAACACATCCTCATAGACCCATCCTTATTCTTCACAAAAAAAATCGAAGCTCCCCAAGGCGAAATACTCGGCCTAATAAATCCCTTATCTAGAAGATCACGTAACTGATCCTTGAGCTCCTTCAACTCAGCTGGTGCCAATAGGTAAGGGGATCTCTAAATCGGGGATGTCCCTGGCACCAACTCAATACTGAAATCAATCTCTCGTCTCGGAGGGAATCAAGGAATCTCATCCAGAAAAACATCTGGAAACTCTTGAGCAATCGGGACATCACTCAACTCTATCCGCGATTCATGGAAAACATCAAGGGCGTAAATCATAATCCCAGAGTTTTCTTGTCAGGCCCGGTGCTCAATCAGAGATAAAACACGCAATAAACAATGCTGAAGCATTTGAAAATAGTGGCTAAAAACTTTGGCCTGACTTAGAAAACAAAAGTTAAAATACATTGATATCCAAAATACTGGTTTTACAACACTGAAAACCGAGTACAACAACTAACAGCAATACAAACATAGAGTGACTCCCAATCAACAAACAGATGAGTCTCTCGCTCAACATAGATACAATACAATATAACAAGAATATGACATGTATCTACTACATATAACTGGGATACTCTATCCACCTCCTGGGCATTACCAGCTGGATCAACTCCACGACCAGCGGAGAAACCATGATAAGCTGAAACACACGCAGGCAAACAAGACAACCAGCCCCAGAGGGACAAGGGGTCAAACCCCAGTATGGAGAGCAACTCAAAAACAGCAGTGAATTAGCAATAGATAAAATTCGAATGTTATGCATGAGAACAAGGCTACAACCAAAGGCAGGGAGCCAAAAGATCTCAAGGAACTGCTCAACAACTGATATCCAATCAACTGGAAGATAGTGGCCACGGGGTGTGTGAGTATATGGGAGCTATCCACTCGTCTCAACACACGGTACCAGATGCACAACAGATCACTCAACCTGCTGTTGCCCATCTCATGAGATGTGGGAGCTACCCACTCCTCTCATAGTGGCTAACAGATCCCAGTAGGTAGATGAGGGTGACGGGAGTTACCCGCTCGACCTCCAAAACAAGCATCCTGGTACTCACAGATCAACACAAAGGCACGGCTAAACAACATCTGAGCTCAACATGAATAATGTGTGTATGCAAATGCAACATCTTGCAATAATCAACACAACAGAAGCAAGCAATAACAACACGGAATCATACACAGCAGCACACATAATATCCATGCCAATTCCAACACTGTAAAATAAGCTCACATCCGTACCTTAGTTCTGAGCTACAATTACCACACAAGCGGTCCCGAGCAACCAGATCTGAAACTTGCTCAGTCAAATAACAACGCTAACTCAGGGACGCAAAGCTCAGAGCTATGAACTGGGAGCTACGAACTCAACCAGCTCTATCCTACCCTTCTAGCTCAACACACAGCTCTAAACGAAGCGCAAGGTAGGAACTAACACTTACCCAACGAGCTACCTGAATGGCAGAACTCAAACAGCCGAAGTGCTAACAGACTAAAAAAGGAAGCTTCTCCTGCGATCCTCTTCCAGCTCTCCAAAGTCTTCGAAAGAGGTATAGAACCAAGCGCCTTAGAAAGAGGAGTCCAGCGCTACCACTCCTGTTCAAATCCGAGTCTTATCGCCGGCAATCGGAGAAGATAAGCATCGGTGAACTGTAGCTAGGGTATCGCGACAGGGTAAGGTTACAAGGAATATCGCTACCACTCCTGTTCAAATCCGAGTCTTATCGCCGGCAATCGGAGAAGATAAGCATCGGTGAACTGTAGCTAGGGTATCGCGACAGGGTAAGGTTACAAGGAATATTTCTAAGTGTCGAGAAAACAATAGCAAGACTACGGTCAAAGTCTTCTATAAATACCACTTAAGTTCCCCAAATCTGATAAATAGTAACCACCGACAACATTGGCTCAAAGATGATACCCACTCAGATCTGAGTAACACTCCAGATCTGGAACATACGCTACACCAGCGCGCTACCGCCAAACGACGTCGCACCGCTCCTAGTCAAAACACCGAGATCTGAAAGACCAGATCTCATACCTCACTAACCAGCGATCGCTGAAATCCAAAACGACATCGTACTGCCATCCGGTCTGAACAACCCGAAACCGGTCTACAGTAAAGTCTCGAACCAGGCCGGTTTACTCAGCGCTAATAACTAGCGCAACTCAAATCTGATTCCTATCAAATGATGGCATATCGCTACCCACGCAGGATATCCAACCCCCGTATCTCGAATACTTCGCAACAACCAGATTTGACCTCTAGCTTCGATTACAATCAACCAATTCCAAATCCGAATTCACCAACCAGCACTTCTCAACTCCCCGAATCTGACTACTACCAGTTGAACTCTACAACTGTCCAGATCTGTTCTAAACACACAAAATGGAAACTCGATACGTTCACCAAGCATATCAGCTCAAAGCTGATCCAACCCAGATCTGTTCACGCCAAATATGGTCTATCCAAAACCCAACTAATTAACTCAATTAATCCAATAATATTTCAGGTCTCACATCTCTCCCCCACTGAAAATAAGATTTTGTCCTCGAAATCAAAGAACAAGTCCAGAAATGAACCAAAACTCAACAGAACAACCAGTAACCTTAATCACACAACAAAAGGCTACTAACCAAGAGTTCAAGATAAATGGAACAAACGTCAACAAACAAACACTAGCTACTGGAGTTAATTGCAACCTCTACTCAAACAGATGAGGCCATTCACGTTGTATTTTCTCTTCCAACTCCCACGTAGCTTCTTCTCTACCATGTTTGCTCCACTGGACCATCACTAAAGGAATGGTCTTGTTCCTCAGCTTCTTCTCCTTTCTGTCCAAGATCTGCAAGGGATATTCCACATAACTCAAAGTCCGATCCAACTCCACCTCGTCAGTTCGCAACACATGATAAGGATCTGACTCATACTTCCTCAACATAGACACATGAAAAAAATCATGTAATGAGGACAGATCTGGCGGCAACAACAAACGATAAGCCAATGGTCCGATCCTCTCTACAATCTCATAAGGTCCCACATAACGAGGAGCTAACTTTCCCTTGAGACCAAATCTCATAACACTTCTAAAAGGACAAACTTTCAGAAAAACCAGATCTCCAACCTGAAACTCTAGAGGCCTACGCCTTCTGTTCGCATAGCTAGCTTGGTGATCTTATGCAGCTTTCATACGCTGTCGAATCAGAATCTACTTGATCTCTCATATGCTGCACAAATTATGGAGAAGACAGCTGCTTCTCCCCCACTTCTTCCCAACATATAGGCGATCTGCACTTCCTACCATATAAAGCTTCAAATGGTTCCATTCCAATTGTCACCTGGTGGCTGTTATTGTAAGAAAACTCAACCAAAGACAATGAATCTTGCCAAATACCACTGAAATCCATCACCACAGCTCTCAACATATCCTCTAAAATCTGGATTGTCCACTCAGATTGGCCATTGGTTTGGGGATGATAAGCAGTACTCATATCCAATCTGGTACCCAAAGTTGTTTGCGAACTCTTCCAAAACCTGGAAGTAAACCTCGGATCACGATCTGAAACAATGGACATAGGCACACCATGCAATATCACCACAAAATCTATGCACAACTTCGCCATCTTTTTCAAAGAATACGTCATATTGTAGGGAATGAAGTGAGCAGACTTCGACAATCTGTCTATAACAACCCACGCAGCATCACAACCTCTGCTGGAACGAGGTAAATGCGTCACAAAATTCATAGCTATGTGCTCCCAATTCCATTGGGGGCACCTCTAAGCTCTGTAATAAACCACCAGGTCTCATCCTTTCTGCCTTTACTTGCTGACAGTTCAGACAATGCACAACAAAATCAGCAACATCACTATTCAAATCTGCCCACCAAAAGTGCGGCTTCAAGGAATGGTACATCTTTCTTGCACCAGGATGGACACTATGTCTATTACAGTGTGCTTCTCTCAAGATCTCCTCCTTCAAATCAATCAGATTTTGCACTATCAACCTGCCACGAAACCTCAAACAACCATCAGACGAGATAGAATAGTCTTATAACTGCTCAGCCCTAACCTTCAACTTCAAATCATGGATAGATAGATCTGTTCTTTGAGCTGCTCTAATATTCGAAACAATCTATGGCTCAACTTGAAAAGAAGAAACCACCACATAATCCTCACCTGGGTAAAACCGCCAACCAGTAGTGCTTAGATTGTGAGGCTCTCTGCTCACAATTAGTCTAATCTCATCTTATGGGCGATTAATTACTAATGGATGCAATACGTTAATCTAATTGTATGTGTAGTTTTTTTTTTCCAAGAATGCAACGGAAAGCTAAGGAATTCGAAGTATACTGTAAAAGCTGCTAATTTATATCAGAGTTACGTTTGTACAATAATTTACATGCTAAGAGTTCTCGGCCATAACTCCTGACCTATTGTATTTCAAAACTAGATACAACATAGACTAGCAACACTTGTCCAAACGAATCTAAAAGCAGGTACTAGTCCCTGCATTCATCGCCCAACTTCTAGGTAGCTAGCTCTCACTACCCTTGCCCAATCAATTCAGCTCTCTTCTACCTATTGTCATGCACACATACAAAACAAGACAACAGCCGGATAAACTCCGATGAAACAATCTCAGTATAAACAACAGGTATATGCAATAGAATAAGTAAATGCATAACAACATATATCAATGCTAAAATTCAATGAATCTATCTCAATTCTTCGTCTCAGAACTGATTCTATTTCACATCAATGCCATCAAGATTCGTATACGATCTTAAAATGGATATCCATCTATCGAAGTTAACTCCAACATCGAAAATCAGGTCATCTCAGTCCCGGGCATTGGAATCAATTCATATTCTTTTCGTATTATGCAGTGTCATGCAAACATAAAAGATCCACTACCTGCGATGGATCGACACCTAAAACTCCAGTTCTAAATCAAGAACAGTAAACATAGAGTATGTGATTTTGTCGGGATAACTCAAGAAATCTCATTCTCGAGTATTCAGATCCCTGACTCTCATGTCAATTATACCTTCGTTAATCTCTGTTTGAATTCTTCCAATATCGCTTCAGCTTTATTGCAATTGTTCTCAGTAACTCACAGAATCGTATTCCGATGTTTATAACAACAGTTACAAGGATTTCGAATTCAATCTTATTTATAGGAAAAGATCCCTGCTTTTTCCGCAGTATTTCCGATGTGTTCAATTCGAATTCCACGTGTCATGCTGAGTATTCACATACCAAAATAGGATATACATCAACCGCTTGAAACCAGATTCTAACTGTCATATATATCGTTAACCAGATTCCTCAGCTGCTATTTATCTGTCGCAATGATATCCAGTCGCAACATTTCTTAACATCAAAACGACGCCGCATCAATTAATCCAAACGACGTCGCAACACACCAACAGCTGGTTCCAGATCCCTACTGAAAGAACCCAACAACTGGTCATACTTCAATAACTCAACAACTGGTCCCGCTAACTAATTCAAACGGTGTCGTATGGCGGTTCCTGTTTCATAAGTCAAAACAACGTCGCGTTGTTCCCACGACTGGTTAAACCAGCAGATACAACAAACCATCGACTGGTTTAAAATCCCTCGACTGGTCGCTACTTCACAACCAACGACTGTTTCTCAAATCCCAAAAGCTGGACAACCAGACGACTGGATGCATCACTAACCAAAAGCTGGTCGCTTCCTGCGACTGATTTAGAATACAAAAGTTGGTACCAGACGTTGCATCAAAACGCTGCGTTCCAACTAATTCAAACGACGTCGCACAGCTGCCGTCATCAAATCCGGTTGTTAACTCTCTCGCAAAACCAGCTGCAAGCTACAGGAAAGTTGACTAGCGTTGGCGTCTGGAAATCTAATTACGTGCATCGACTGGATCTCTTAGCGCTATCAAAACGATACTGTTTCATCATATGCTCGTGGTAACTCACGCAATGCACCAGACTTCATCCAAACGGCAGCGTTTCACTCTCAAATGCTAAGAAATCAGATTCCTCTCGAAATTCATCAATTCAACTCCAAATCTCAACCAGATTTCACCTGGAAGAATTTTAATTCGAAACATAACATTCCCAGAAGAAATCCGAGAATCCTCACCCAGACTTCATCAAAATCTGACGTCCGGAAATTTCGAATTTACTTAATCTCTATGTAATAATTTCGGGCATTACATTTCTTCCCCTATAAAACATAAGTTCGTCCTCGAACTCGTCAGCAGTCTCTATATGCACATAAGAATAAGGAGATAACAGAATCTGAATAAGAACTAACCTCATTGGAAAAGATAGGGGAATCGTTGTTTCATATCTTCCTCAACCTCCCATGTAGCTTCTTCAACTCCATGTCGATTCCATTGATCTTCACCAATGGAATAATCTTCGTTCTGAGTTGTTTTTCTTTTCGATCAAGAATCTTTATCGGCTGTTCAAAATAACTCAAAGTTTCATCGAGTTCAGCTTCTTCAGCAGGAATAACATGAGATACATCAGGCAGATATTTCCTTAGCATAGATACATGAAAAACATCATGTATACCAGCAAGAGATCGAGGTAATGCAAGTCGATAAGCGACATCGCCTATCTTTTCAAGAATTTCATAAGGACCAATGAATCTCGGAGACAATTTTCCTCGTTTACCAAATCTGATTGTACCTCTAAGAGGAGAAATTTTCAAAAAAACTCTGTCCCCTGTTTCAAAACTCAAAGGCTTACGTCTGGTATTTGCATATCTGGCTTGCCTATGCTGCGCTGTTCTCATTTTCTGCTGAATCAATTTCACTTTCTCAGTCATTTCTCTAATCAAATCAGGTCCCAACTCAGGTACTTCCGATATATCATCCCAATATAATGATGAACAACATTTTCTTCCATAAAACGCTTCAAACGGAGCCATTTCGATACTGGTTTGGTAGCTGTTGTTGTATGAAAATTCTACCAGTGGTAATGAATCTTGCCATGAAACACCAAAATCCAATACTACTGCTCTAAGAATATCCTCAAGAATCTGAATTTTTCTTTCAGATTGCCCATCGGTTTGGGGATGATACGCACTGCTAAAATGCAATTTTGTACCCAGAGCTTGCTGTAAGATACTCCAAAAGTGTGATGTAAACCTCGGATCTCTATCCGATACAATCGATTTTGGCACACCATGAAGTCTGACTACTTCTTTAATGTAGAGATCCGCCATTTGATCATGTCGATAGGTCATTCGATAAGGGATAAAACAAGCAGATTTCATCAACCTATCGATAATTACCCAAATAGCATCGCAACCTTGGGTTGATTTCGGTAATTTCGTTACAAAATCCATGGAGATGTGATCCCACTCCCATTCAGGAACTGACAGACTTTGTAATAAACCAGCAGGTTTCTTTCTTTCAGCTTTTACCTGTTGGCAAGTTAAACATTTCGAGACAAAATCAGTCACATCAGACTTCATTTGTTTCCACCAGTACTGCTTCTTTAGATCATTGTACATCTTTCTACCTCCAGGATGCACACTGAATCTACTTCTATGGGCTTCATTCAAAATCTGGTATTTTAATTCTACAACATTTGGAACAACAAGTCTGTTATTCACATATAGAATATCATCAGCGCTCACTCTATATTCCGATGAATGTCCATATTTGAACATCTCAACAGATTTCTGGATATTTAAATCCTTCTTTTGTGCTTCTTTAATTTGAATCAATAATTCGGGTTCAGCTATGATGGCACAAATTCTCATTGGCTTCACATCTGTCTCAAACAAATATCCAGAAATACAACAATCCTCTATCAAGCTAGTTACACCCATCGTAGTTAAGGACAATGCACATACTTTTCAACTAAGGGCATCGGCTGCTGCATTGGATTTCCCGGAATAGTATTTGATTTCGCAATCAAAATCTTTCAATAAATCCAGCCACCTTCGTTGCCTCATATTCAATTCAGATTGCGAAAACAGATACTTCAAACTCTTGTGATCAGAGAAGATCTCAAATTTCTCACCATAAAGATAATGTCGCCATATCTTTAGTACAAACACGATGGCTGCCAATTCAAGATCATGAATTGGATATCGGATCTCCTGTGGTTTCAGCTGTCTCGAGGCGTATGCAATCACATGTCCTCGTTGCATCAAAACACACCCCAATCCTTGGTGAGAAGCATCGCAATACACCACAAAATCACCAGTACCTGAAGGAATTGTCAAAACTGGTGCTGTAGTTAACCTCTTCTTCAATTCGAGAAAACTATTTTCACATGCCTCTGACCAGACGAACGGTGCATTCTCTTGCGTTAGTTGAGTTATAGGTTTCACAATACTCGAAAAATATTGGATAAATCGTCGGTAATACCCTGCAAGACCCATAAAGCTTCGAATTTCTGGCACAGATATTGGTCTAGGCCAATCAATCACAGCCTCTATCTTACTTGGATCAACAGAAATACCATCTCCGGAAAAAATATGGCCAAGAAAAACCACTTTTTGCAACCAAAATTCACATTTCGACAGTTTAGCATACAATTTCTCATCTCTTAGAGTTTGCAAAACAGTTCTAAGATGGTTCGCATGATCGCACATAGTCTTTGAATAAATCAGAATATCATCAATAAATATAATCACGAAATCATCAAGATATCTCTGAAATACCTTGTTCATCAGACTCAAAAATACTGCTGGAGCATTGGTCAATCCAAACGGCATAACGATGAACTCATAGTGACCATACCTCGTTCGAAAGGCAGTTTTCGATATATCCTCATCTTTTTACTCGCAATTGATGATATCCGGATCTCAAATCAATCTTTGAATATACTGACGAACCCTGCAATTGATCAAATAAATCATATATTCACGGTAAAGGGTATTTATTCTTTATCGTGGCTTTATTCAGTTGCCGGTAGTCAATACATAACCTCATTTTCCCATCTTTCTTTCGTACAAATAATACCGGAGCGCCCCAAGGGGAAACACTCGGTCTAATGTATCCTTTGGCCAGAAGATCTTCAAGCTGCTCTTTCAATTCCTTCAATTCAATTGGTGCCATTCGATACGGTGCTTTTGATATCAGTTGTGTATCTGGCATCAATTCAATACTGAAATCTACCTCTCGATATGGAGGTAATCCTGGAATTTCATCAGGAAAGACATCAGCAAACTCACAAACTACTGGTATATCAACCAGATTCAGGCTATTCTTCATCGCATCTACTGCATAAATCAGGAATCCCTCTGCTCCTTTCTGTAATAGCTTAGTCATAGAAATCGTAGAAATTAAAGGAATTCTGGGTCGTGATCCTTTACCATAAAATTTCCATTCATCATTTTTCTCGGGTCTAAATCGAACCACTTTCTGGAAACAACCCACTGTTGCCCTGTACTTGGTTAACATATCTATGCCAACGATACAATCAAAATCAGACAACCCAAGCACAACACAATCAATCTCAATCTCATAACCCTCACACTGTAATATACAGTTCTTAACAGCTTTTACTGCTAACATATCCCTTCCCAGAGGTGAAGATATTGATACTACCTCGGTTAATGATTCAATAGGCAACGAATGTGTTACAACAAAATGCTCAGAAATAAATGTATGTGACGCGCCGGTATCAATTAGAACATAAGCAGGATAATTACACAGATAGCAAGTACATGCGATAACATCATCAGGAGCTTCTTGTGCTTGCTCTTCAGTCAATGCAAACACTCGTGCTTGCTGTTTAGGAGGTTGACTCACTGTTTGGCTTCCTCCTTGTCTACCTTGTTGCTGATTCTGTGGTTGGAAAGAATGTACAGAAGATGCTTGCCGTTCTGGCATTGGCATAAATCTCGATGCCGCGATATTCTATGAACTTCCCGAACTACGATGAGGGCAAATTCTGGCAAAATGTCCAGGTTGATTACAAATGCGGCAAAGGCCAAACACTCCTCTACACTGTTCAGTGTTGTGTCTGCCTCCACACTTGGTACAAATCACCAGATTTCTGTCCAGCTCCCAGTTGTTTGGATTCACTTGAACTGGAGGAGCTACTGGTACCTGAACGCTTGAATTGTTTTCCTTTTCCTTTAAAGAAATTTTTATTTCCACTACCGCTGCTTCCATCATCAAATCGAAGGGGTGGTGGAATCTGTGGGTTCTCCTGTGCTAATTTGGCTGCTAATGGCACAAATTGTGCTCTTCGTTGCCTTAGCAATCCAGCTTCAGCTCCTTTTGCACGATTCAATGCATCGGCAAAAGTATTTGGTCGCCCTGTATTCACCAAAGTGAACACGTCGGGATTCAAACCATTGATAAACTGGTCGGCTTGCGCTTCATCACTAATAGCAACATGTGGAGCAAATTTAAGTAAACTGGTGAATTTGGCAACGTATTCCTCAATATTCAGTTGCCCTTGTCGTAAATTTGCAAATTCAGCTCCTTTATCCTTCCGATAAGAGACTGGGAAAAATCTCTGATAGAAAGCTGTTTTGAAAACAGACCAAGTAATCACAGTGCCTTCGTTTTCAAGTGCTTTCTTCGTTGCCATCCACCAACTCTTACCAAGACCATGCAACTGGTGCACTATCAATTTCACCCGATGATCATCGGTATAATCTAGTGCTTCAAATAACTGTTCGATATCCTCTAACCAGTTTTCACAGTCGATTGCATTTTCCGTTCCGGTCAAGGTTGGTGCTTTAAAAGACTGAAATCGTTTCAACAATGTTTCCATCGGGGTTGCAGCTGCATTCAATACATCAGTCGATGTATTACCCTGTTCTGTTCGTGGAATATTTCCTGTCTGCCGGGTAGTTGTTCTTCGAGGAGGCATATCTAAAAGTCAAATAGGCTTGTTCATAATTCCTCATCAATCAATAACAATTCAATCTAAATCCCTCCTCTGATTAGCATACACGAATGTACTGCTTCTCAAGAGATCAAGTTCTGATTCATGCTTCGTTCAATACATGCTACTAATCACTTCAAGAGCATGTAATTCTAATGTCTGCTCGGCATATTCTTACCATTTAATCTCACAATCATGCGATATAAACTTTAAAACAGTAATACATATACCACACAAGCATGAAATAAATTAATCAGAAAGACTCGATCTACCCCACTCATCTAGTTCAATAACGTAATGGTTTAGTGGGCTCTGATACCACCTGTTGTGAGGCTCTCTGCTCACAATTAGTATAATCTCATCTTATGGGCGATTAATTACTAATGGATGCAATACGTTAATCTAATTGTATGTGTAGTTTTTTTTCCAATAATGCAATGGAAAGCTAAGGAATTCAAAGTATACTGTAAAAGCTGCTAATTTATATCAGACTTACGTTTGTACAATAATTTACATGCTAAGAGTTCTCGGCCATAACTCCTGACCTATTGTATTTCAAAACTAGATAAAACAGAGACTAGCAACACTTGTCCAAACGAATCTAAAAGCAGGTACTAGTCCTTGCATTCGTCGCCCAGCTTCTAGGTAGCTAGCTCTCACTACCATTGCCCAATCAATTCAGCTCTCTTCTACCAGTTGTCATGCACACATACAAAACAAGACAACAGCCGGATAAACTCCGGTGAGAAAAAATCTCAGTATAAACAACAGGTATATGCAATAGAATAAGTAAATGCATAACAACATATATCAATGCTAAAATGCAATGAATCTATCTCAATTCTTCGTCTCAGAACTGATTCTATTTCACATCAATGCCATCAAGATTCGTATACGATCTTGACATGGATATCCATCTATCGAAGTTAACTCCAACTTCGAAAATCAGTCATCTCAGTCCCGGGCATTAGAATCAATTCATATTCTTTTCGTATTATGCAGTGTCATGCAAACATAAAAGATCCACTACCTATGATGGATCGACACCTAAAAATTCAGTTCTAAATCAAGAACAGTAAACATAGAGTATGTGATTTTGTCGGGATAACTCAAGAAATCTCATTCTCGAGTATTCAGATCCCTGACTCTCATGTCAATTATACCTTCGTTAATCTTTGTTTGAATTCTTCCAATATCGCTTCAGCTTTATTGCAATTGTTCTCAGTAACTCACAGAATCGTATTCCGATGTTTATAACAACAGTTACAAGGATTTCGAATTCAATCTTATTTATAGGAAAAGATCCCTGCTTTTTCCGCAGTATTTCCGATGTGTTCAATTCGAATTCCACATGTCATGCTGAGTATTCACATACCAAAATAGGATATACATCAACCGCTTGAAACCAGATTCTAACTGTCATATATATCGTTAACCAGATTCCTCAGCTGCTATTTATCTGTCGCAATGATATCCAGTCGCAACATTTCTTAACATCAAAACGACGCCGCATCAATTAATCCAAACGACGTCGCAACACACCAACAGCTGGTTCCAGATCCCTACTGAAAGAACCCAACAACTGGTCATACTTCAATGACTCAACAACTGGTCCCTCTAACTAATTCAAACGGTGTCGTATGGCGGTTCCGGTTTCATAAGTCAAAACGACGTCGCATTGTTCCCACAACTGGTTAAACCAGCAGATACAACAAACCATCGACTGGTTTCAAATCCCTCGACTGGTCGCTGCTTCACAACCAACGACTGTTTCTCAAATCCCAAAAGCTGGACAACCAGACGACTGGATGCATCACTAACCAAAAGCTGGTCGCTTCCTGTGACTGATTTAGAATACGAAAGTTGGTACCAGACGTTGCATCAAAACGCTGCGTTCCAACTAATTCAAACTACGTCGCACAGCTGACATCATCAAATCCGGTTGCAAACTCTCTCGCAAAACCAGCTGCAAGATACAGGAGAGTTGACTGGCGTTGACGTCTGGAAATTGAATTACGCGCATCGACTGGATCTCTTAGCGCTATCAAAATGATACCGTCTCATCATATGCTCGGGGTAACTCACACAATGCACCAGACTTCATCCAAACGGCAACGTTTCACTCTCAAATGCTAAGAAATCAGATTCCTCCCGAAATTCATCAATTCAACTCCGAATCTCAACCTGATTTCAGCTAGAAGAATTTTAATTCGAAACATAACATTCCCAGAAGAAATCCGAGAATCCTCACCCAGACTTCATCAAAATCTGACGTCCGGAAATTTCGAATTTACTTAATCTCTATGTAATAATTTCGGGCATTACATAGATGCTCATGGACCTTCGAAATCTGTAACAAAGCCAGCATCGCCACTTGAGACTTCCTGCTCAATGCATCAGCAACTACATTCACATTCCCAGGTTGATATTGGATCTCACAATCAAAATCCTTAAGTAGCTCCATCCATCTACGGTGTCTCATGTTCAAATCTGGTTGAGAAAACAGATACTGAAGACTCTTGTGGTCTGTATACACCACAAACTGCTCGCCATACAGATAGTGGCGCCAAATCTTCAAGGCAAAGACCACTGCTGCCAACTCTAAATCATGAACTGGGTATCTAGTCTCATGCGATTTCAACTGAAGAGAGGCATACACAATGACTCGACCATTCTGCATCAACACACAACACAATCCATTCAACGAAGCATCTGAACAGACCACAAAATCACCTGATCCTGAAGGGAAAGCTAACACAGGCGCAGAAGTTAGCTTCTCTTTGAGCAATTGGAAACTGTTCTCACACTGTTCTGTCCAAAAAAATCTCTTGTCTTTCTGGGTCAACTGCGTCATAGGCTTAGCTATACTAGAGAATCCCTCTATAAAGCACCGATAATAGCTAGCCAGACCCAAGAAACTACGAATCTCTGAAACATTATTGGGACGCTCCCAGTTAACAACAGCCTCAACTTTATTGGGATCCATAGAAATACCTTCAGCTGAAACGACATGACCCAGAAATACAATCTTGTCCAACCAGAACTCGCACTTGGAAATCTTAGCATACAGCTGCGAGTCTCGAAGTGTCTGGAGAACCAGCCTCAAATGCTCTTTGTGCTGCATCAGAGTCTTCGAGTACACCAAGATGTCATCGATGAACACAATCACAAACTGATCGATGAACTCTCGAAAGACTAGATTCGTCAAATCCATGAAAACTACAGGGGCATTCGTCAAACCAAAAGGCATAACCAAAAACTCATAATGCCCATACCTCGTACGAAAAGCAGTTTTCGCAACATCTTGCTCCCGAATGTGCAACTGATGGTACCCCGAACACAGCTCGATCTTCGAATACACGGCTGAACCTTGCAATTGGTCAAACAAATCATCGATTCTTGGCAAAGGGTACTTATTCTTCATTGTCGCCTTATTAAGTTGCCGGAAATCGATGCACATCCTCATCGAACCATCCCGCTTCTTCACAAACAAGATAGGCACTCCCCACGGAGACATGTTCGGTCGAATAAAACCTTTCTCCTACAAATCACTAAGTTGTACCTTTAACTCCCTCAACTCAGCTGGAGCCAAATGATACGGAGTGCGCGAAATCGGAGTCGTACCAGGTACCAACTCAATGCTGAAGTCGATCTCCCTCCTCGGAGGAAAGCCAGGAATCTCCTCAGGAAGCACATCAGGGAAATCTCGAGCAACAGGGATATCACCAAGCTCTACGCACGAAGAAAAGGATGCATCTAAAACCTAGTCATAAATCCTACGCTCTCCAATGACAACAGACTAAACATCTCCATCGCAGAGACCAAAGGAATCTTCGACTGGGAATCGTAGCCATAGAAATTCCATTTCTCGCCAGACTGGGGCCTAAAACGCACAACGCCATGAAAACAATCCACGGTGGCCCTATAGCTAGACAACACGTCCATTCCCACTATGCAGTCAAAATACCACATCACTAACCTGATCATATTCGCTAACAACATGTTCTCACCAATCCTAAGAATGCCATTCAACACAATCTCTTGGGAGAATAGGCTCGCGCCGGCAGGAGTCGCAACATACACAACATCACACAAGGAGGTGGTATGCAAACCATGCTCAACCACAAATGCATCAGCAATAAACGAATGTGATGCTCCTGTATCAAACAATACATGCGCAGGAAAATCAAAGACAAAGCAAGTACCTGCGATCACTCCTCCTGGCGTGCCCTCCACTCTCTCCCTCGTCATGGCATTCACCTGAGCATGCTGGGGTCCTGAGAAATGAGGCTGGGAAGAGTGTCCGAAATGCGAAGGACCAGGCTGCTGAAACGGCCTAACTGCATCTCCTGCTATGGAGCAGGAAAAGAGCAACCTCGTGATGACCCACCGGAATGACCCTGAGGTGGGGCAGCGACGTGCTGAGATCCAGCCCAAGGACACACTCTCGCAAAGTGTCCATACTGCCCACAATTGTTACACACCCTGCACGCCAACACAATGCGCCGTAGGATGCTTTCCTCCACACTATCCACAAAACTCGGCCCTGGGACTACTACTTCTAGAACTGACCGAACCAGAAGAAATAGAACCCGACTTCTTCTAGAACTGATGACCACAAGGTCTAAACCTGTGGCGTCCAGACTGTTGGGCTATCTACTGCTGGGGTGGCTGGGATGACTGCGAAGACTGGGAAGGTTGCACCCCCGGAACGATGGAAAGGTTACCTTGCACCACTTGAGGCCTAACGCGAGACCTACGGTTCTGCAGTCCCTCCTCAATATCTATAGCCCTATCCACCGCCTCCGCATAACTAGTCGGTGAACTCGCCAGCACCAAAGAATACAGAACCTCATTCAGCCCCTCCAAGAACTTGTTCCTCTTTGCCCTCTCTCGGCCAGAAACATGCGGAACATACGCAAGAAGATAAGAAAACCTCCAGGCATAATCCCCTACAGACAAAGTCCCCTGCACCAGGTTATCAAACTCACGCTCCTTGGCATTAACAAGGGGTTCCGGAACGTACTCCTGACGGAAGGTAGTACAAAAGATGTTCCACGTGATCCTTACACCAGTCTCCTCGAGAGTCCTCAAAGCGCCTCTCCACCAATGCTCAGCATTCCTCCTCAACTGAAATGTAGACAAACTCAACCTACGCTCGTCATCGTACCTCACACGATAAAACAAGCCGGTAATGTGCTGCAACCAGGACTCCGCATCGGAACTAGGCTCATCATCGTTAAACGTCTGAGGGTTCATCCGCTGAAACCTCACCATCACAAGTTCCATGTCGTCCACACGGGCTGCCAGCTCGTCTACCTCAACCTCAACCTGACTAGCACGTCTACAAAGAGGAATACTAAGCTTCACCTCATCGTTCTGACCCTCGGACTCTTCTAAAATCTGCCCTTTACCTCTACCCCTACGTCTAGGAGGCATCTACGAAGGCACTAAATAATAAGGCCACACAACAACAAGTATATCAGATAGCAAATAATCACATAGTCAAGCACATGCAACAAGCCACGTCGTTCCTAGACTCAAGTGTGATAAAAGGAATTCGAGTTTATCCCAGCTTAAGCTCTGATACCAAAAATGTCAGGCCCGGTGCTCAATCAGAGATAAAACACGCAATAAACAACACTGAAAACCCAGTACAACAACTAACAGCAATACAAACATAGAGTGACTCCCAATCAACAAACAGATGAGTCTCTCGCTCAACATAGATACAATACAATATAACAAGAATATGACATGTATCTAGTACATATAACTGGGACACTCTATCCACCTCCCGGGGCATTACCAGCTGGATCAACTCCACGACCAGCGGAAAAACCATGATAACCTGAAACACACGCAGGCAAACAAGACAACCAGCCCCAGAGGGACAAGGGGTCAAACCCCAGTACGGAGAGCAACTCAAAAATAGCAGTTAATTAGCAATAGATAAAATGTGAATGCTATGCATGAGAACAAGGCTACAACCGAAGGCAGGGAGCCAAAAGATCTCAAGGAACTGCTCAACAACTGATAAGTACATATAACTGGGACACTCTATCCACCTCCCGGGGCATTACCAGCTGGATCAACTCCACGACCAGCGGAAAAACCATGATAACCTGAAACACACGCAGGCAAACAAGACAACCAGCCCCAGAGGGACAAGGGGTCAAACCCCAGTACGGAGAGCAACTCAAAAATAGCAGTTAATTAGCAATAGATAAAATGTGAATGCTATGCATGAGAACAAGGCTACAACCGAAGGCAGGGAGCCAAAAGATCTCAAGGAACTGCTCAACAACTGATATCCAATAAACTGGAAGATAGTGGCCACGGGGTGTGTGAGTATATGGGAGCTACCCATCGTCCCAACACATGGTACCAGATGCACAACAAATCACTCAACCTGTTGTTGCTCATATCATGAGATGTGGGAGCTACCCACTCCGTTCAAAGTGGCTAACAGATCCCAGCAGGGAGATGAGGGTGACGAGAGTTACCCGCTCGGCCTCCAAAACAAGCATCATGGTACTCACATATCAACACAACAAGGCACGGCTAAACAAGATCTGAGCTCAACATGAATAATGCGTGTATGCAAATGCAACAGCTTGCAATAATCAACACAACAGAAGCAAGCAATAACAACATAGAAGCATGCACAACAGCACACATAATATCCATGCCAATTCCAACGCTGTAAAACAAGCTCACATCCGTATCTTAGTTCTGAGCTACAATTACCACACAAGTGATCCCGAGCAACCAGATCTGAAACCTGCTAAGTCAAATAACAACGCTAACTCAGGGACGCAAATCTCAGAGCTACGAACTGGGAGCTACAAACTCAACCAGCTCTATCCTACCCTTCTAGCTCAACACACAGCTCTAAACGAAGCGCAAGGTAGGAACTAACACTTATCCAACGAGCTACCTGAACGACAGAACTCAAACAGCAAAAATTCTAACAGACTACACAAGGAAGCTTCTCCTGTGATCCTTTCCAGCTCTCCAAAGTCTTCGAAAGAGGTATAGAACGAAGCGCCTTAGCAAGAGGAGTCCAGCGCTACCACTCCTGTTCAAATCCGAGTCTTCTACCATCGGCAATCGGAGAAGATAAGCTTCGGCGAACAGTATCTAGGGTATCGCGACAGGGTAAAGTTATGAGGAATATTTCTAAGTGTCGAGAAAACAATAGCAAGAATACGGTCAAATTCTTCTATAAATACCACTTAAGTTCCCCAAATCTGATAAACAGTAACCACCGACAACATTGGCTCAAAGCTGATACCCACTAAAATCTGAGTAACTGAAACGAACCAGACTATAGAATTTTTTTTTTAAAAACATGTGCGGAAAACATAAACTTAAAGTATGGCTCATTCCCTTTTAAAACATTTCCAAATCATTTTCTCACCCATACTTCAAACATAAATAAAGGAATATTTAAAAACGTTAAAACATCCATACGGTATAAAAATCAACTGAATAAAATACTGAAATTAAACATGTTTAAAACCAACATCTAAAACTGTATCATCTCAAAAATAACATTGATGCGGTCAAGGGGTACTGCTGCAACAGGCGCTCAGATGTCCTCACCGCCAGTCGGAGTAAACTCAGCAGGATAATCACCTGCACCATTTAAACCTAGTGAGCCTAGAGGCTCAGCATGCTCCATCGTATATCATAACAAGGTACATACTAATAAAATCGCATGCAAGAACATACTTGTAATAAAATAACGTTTAAACAAAAATGCGTGAATGATCTTAAAACATTCCTTCATACCTTTCATTACATAACATAACATATAACATATATAAGGCATGACGTAGCATAACATGAAAAATATATGAGTCGTATCCTGAAGTGTGACCATAGTCGATTGATCAATCTATAAACCAACGTACGTGATGATGTGGTTCACCCGACCTCGAGCCGGGATCCCTATATGTCACACCTCTATGCTGCCACTTCACCATGATATCAACACATGGATCCATAAGCTGCCACTTCACCATGATATCAACACATGGATCTATAAACTCGTTAATACATTAACAGAAGTTCAACGGGCCCGGTATCCCGCATCCCCTCATCATAAGTTGTCACAAATCATTCATCCCTCGGTTTTTGTCTTTAAAAGAATATGCATATGACATTCATAAAACATTCATGATGCATGCATTTCGTAAAGTTATGCAAGTTTAAAAGCTTAACCCGTTAATGTATATTTAATCCTTTCCTTTAAAACATTTACGTACATAGAATACTACATATATAATTAAATAAACATTCACGGGCTTCTACATTTTTCTACTTCGGTCAAGGAATGGTTCTGGGGCTTGGCTCACTACTTCTAGACTAAACATCGCTCTTAACTTAGTCGATGAATCGAATGTTCACCCTTTTTAAAATCTTTACTATTTTACTTAAATTTTGACTTTAGAAATCAAGGCTAATTTTGACTAAGTCCAAATCGATTTTGACTAATTTAAAATAAATTTTGACTTTTAAATCAATTTTGACTTTTAAAATTAATTTAAATCAATTTTTCCCCCAAAAACCGATTTTGAACAAAAGACCAATTTTGACCAATTTAAAAGTCCAAAAATCAATTTTGACTCCAATAAAATTCCAAAGGCCCCAATTTTGACTAAAACCTTAAAAATAAACATACCTTTAATTATTTTAAAAGTTTGACTCAATTTTAAAACATCTGGCTATTTTCTTTAAAATTGGACATTTGACTTCAAATTAAAAATAACAGGTCAAAATTAAAATAACTTTGACGGACTTTAAAACATTTGACTCGAGACTCGAAGAACCGATCTGGTCCAACCGAACCAGCAAAACCGGTTCAATTAGACCGAACCAAAACAAAATCAAGCCCTAGACTAAAAACCACACGCACACGTTCATGTGCAGCCGCGACCAGCCACCGACTTTGAGTTCGTTATCCCTGATCCGGCCACCACTGGCCGGAGCCCGATCGGCTGGACCACCCCCAGGTCAAGCCGGTCCTAACCTGACCAGCCTTGGCCTCAACGTGGTCGCACGAGCCATGGAAAAGGGGTGCACCGCGCTGCGCAGAAACGCACAGCGCACGGTGTTTGATTTCTAGCCCACGGTTCGACCACTATCTCCCATCTTTGGACCACTCCTAGCCCTCCCTAGGACCCCCATGAACCACCTAAGATCGAGACCTGATCCCTTAAGCAGCCCCTCAACCGAAGCCATGCAAGAAATAATCAAAACCGTGAGTGAGGTCATGAGGCAATGCATGAAACGTGATCAAAGGAGGGTAGATCTGAAAAGTACACATTCAATTCACATGAATTTTCATGAAAAACAGTCTAATATAGTTTAAATGGCGAGAAAAGAAGTTGATATCACATTCCTGGTTTGTAGGGAAGGTAGATCTGCGAGTTACCGAACCTGTAGACACGAGATCGGGGCACCACCGTCTTTGGATCACCAAACTTGACCAAGAATGTGAGATCTGAAAATTTAATAAGATATTAATTGTTGGATTAATCGGTTTTTAAGAAATTCTGGATGTTTAGATTTCATTTGGAAGGTTTGTATATAATTTTGGGTCGGATTTCACATTTGAAATAATTCTGGACAGTTTGGTAACTTCGCGTTAGAGACCAGCTGTTGGTTTTGTATAGGGTGCAAACGTCGTCGTTTTGACCTAGTGAACAGTAGAGATCTGTTGAACGCGTATGTTATATCAGACTTTGTGTTTTGGTTAAAGAATCAGCAGTAGCGCTTACGTGGATTTCAGATGTTGGTTAGTTAGCACGTTTTGTTGTTCAGCAGTTGGTGCGTTTGCCTTCACTACTGATCAGCTGTTGGGTTCTTTACGACACCGTTTTATTTAGTTGAAACACAGCGTTTTGCGAATCAGCTGTTGGTCGCGTTAGAAAATTACTGTTGAGGGATCTGTTGCATTGTTTTATCCAGCTGCTGTTTTGGTTTATCATTTGTTGGCAGCAAGGGTGACGTATCGTATGCGACGTCGTTTGGTTAAGTTGATGCGACACCGTTTTGCTTAGCGTTGTTTGAGAGATTCAGTAGCTGGTTTCTCTTTCGACTACTGGTTGAGTTTTCAGTGGTTTCTACTGATTGTGTCGGTGGAATTTGTTCCTACTCCTGTCAGCTGTTGTGAAGTATATATATTAGAAGACTTGGTCTTCGATTGGATTAACAGATTCCATACTTAGCGATATTTTCCCCCGATTGTTGTTCTTTGCTTCGAACCCTAGAACACTGTTCATCGTGAGTTTCTCCGGTGAATTTCCGTCGTTTCCGGTCACCTTTTTGGATGTTCGAGGTAGCGTTGGACTCCTATCGTGAAGCTCTTTCTTCCTATACCCTTCTTGGAGGCTGTAGTTGGCTAGAACGAGATCGCGAATGTGAGGAATCAGATTTTAGATTAGTGATTAATTGATTTGATTTGGGATTAATCACGTGAATTTTTGAAGAATTGCGAAATAAATCTGGTTCCCTGCTGATTCGGAAGTTTCTTTAATCCTTGGAGAATTCAGCCGCAACGAATTTGGCGAAGTCAACGCGGGTCAACGATACTGTAGCTGTCTGCTGGTGCTGGCATCGGTAGAGTGACGTAGGCGTGACGCGTTGTATCTGCTGGTATACGTTGTCTTGAGCTTGAGAATTACTGAGGAAGCGACACGTGTTAGTCAATGTTTTTGAGTGTTGACTATAGGATTCAGCAGTTGCTTAGATAGGGCGACCAGTCGATGGGTTGAAGAACCAGCCGCAGGAGTTTCCCTTATGCAACTGCTGGTGTTTGTATGCGTCGACTGGATTTGATGTAGTAGGCGCAGCGACGTCGTTTGATTAAGTGCAGCTGCTGGTTTTGGATCATTGTGAAGAATGTGTGTCGACTGGGTGACCAGCTGCTGGTGGTTTTTGAAGTAATATTTGTTGTCTGTTGGTAGGTGTGGCGACGTCGTTCGATGAAGTTAAAACTCTGCGTTTTGGATGTTGCAGCTGGAACCAGTCGTTGGTTGTTTTGAGGAGATCTGCTGCCTGCTGGTTTAACGCTATGGCGTCGTTTTGATAAGTTGGAACGGTGTCGTTTTGGAGTGTTTTCTTGCGACTGCTTATTTGGTTGCTACTGCTGGTTTTTAGCGAAAAAAAGAGATGGTATCTGCTGGTAGATACCTGCTGGTCTTGTCGACTGAATTGATGGTCAACAGACGTTGGATTTGGGAGATTATTTATAGAAGTGTTGTTCGACACTTAGAATTATTTTTGAACCAGACATTCCTTATCTCCATTTCCAAACCCTCGATTATCTACTGTTCACCGTAACTTTCGATCGCCGATTCCCATCGCATCCAGCCTTTGTTTTTGTCGATCTTGGTGGCGCTGGATTCCCCTTGCTTAGCTCTTTCATTTGCTTCCTTTGAGGCGCTGCATTTGAGCAGGAGTGGAAGTGCGAAAAGCTGTTGTTCGAAGCTTTCTCGTGAAGCCTGTGCCGTGTATTTCTCCTGCTAGCGTGAGCCCTTGGGTGAGCTTTTCTTGCGATTCGAGCTCTGTTCTAGTAGTTAATGCCTGCGTAGAAGTGTAGGATTTGAGTTTAGCTTCTGGCCGTAGGATTAACGTGATTATGATTAGATTTGAGCTAAGATGTTAGCCACGTTGTAACAGATTTCAGCTTCCAGGAAGTTCCTGCTGCGTGAATTGAACCAGGAGAAATCTGTTAGGTAATTGAGGAGGAAAGGTACGAATCGAGCAGCCCTTAGCAGTTTGCGCATGAACGTGCGTATATTTCAGGCTATGGATT
>KQ996441.1:5761-27340 GCA_001598015.1 Dorcoceras hygrometricum
TAAAGACCTAGAATGCACCATAGTGTATGTTAGATGTGATAGTGGGTATGACGGCTATCATGAAACACATCTAATAGTCACTGTGTATTCTGAATTAGTTCCTAGTCGATTGGGCCGTCAAAATGAGGATAAGGCCGCCCGAGCTCGAGACTAGTATCTGCGATGCGAAGTACCATGTTTCATTGGTAGGGAACATTATGATGTTCTGAGCATGCAGATAGATAGTGACCTGGTGATCTATCGAACTACCCTCGTTCGGACTTTCCAAGTGGTTACCATTTGTCAAGTGGATAAGTCCGAGATCTTGGTTGTACTGATTAGTCCTCACGACTCGAAACGTCATTGAGACTCTACATGATAGGCGTCTCACTTTGACCCGTTTGCCGACTCATTTGGAGTCATTAGGCGGCGGGATTGGGTGAGATCCCGATGCATGTAGAAGTCGATGCATCGTTGTCGAGGATTCACCGCTCGCTTACATGCGTGGATATCCTATGCTATCTGAGGGGATAATAGTGTATAAATCTCTGGCCAGAGTACTAGAAGTGTTTTAGGTAAATGGGATTACCTAGTAACACTCGCGATGTCACTATTCGATCTCCAAGATGTATGCATAGCTGTCGGATCTCTAACGACTCTCGATTTACCAATGGTCGTTGATCTGATCGGGATATATGGATTGAAAGGACCGTACTGTACGCTAACCACGACCAACTGGTTCTTGCAGGCACTATCAGTGATACCTAGGGGATCATGGCGCGATGTTGCTAGGCGCTTTACCATGATCCGATGGGCAAGTCCAAAATTGTGATTTCGGAGCCGCAATGGTTGTGAGCCCCCGGCTAGCTGTATCCCTGAACCATTGAGGGTCACACAAGTACTGGATTCAAGATTCCTGCATGGAAACTGAGCTCAATGTGTTGAGCATAGGAGGAGGATTTTCGGAAGTACGACTTCCTAAAAACCAACAGGGGTCAAATCGTGATTTCCCACTATTGAGGGGCAAAACTGTCATTTGGACTAGGTAATCTGAAAAATCGTTTTTCGCATCATAATATTCAGTTTTGGAAACTGAGTCGATTGGTCCGATATGATCGATGATCGGAATTATGATGAAACCGCAATGAATTAAACGAACCGAATGTTCACATGGACCTGGGTATGACCCAAGTCCATTGGGCCGGTTCAAGCCCATCTACCAACTTAATTTAATTAAGATTACTTAGGGCTTTGATCATTGTAACACTACAACCTAAACCTAGCTCTCCAAACCGCCGCCCCCTCCTCTCCCAAAAGCCGCCGCCGCCGGCCACCACCATCGCCGTCGCCGCCGCCGCCCCTCGCCGGAATATGTTCCGGCCAACTTTTCGAGGAGTTTCCGTCCGTGCTGATCTCGTCAGGCCTTCTAGTGCAGTCTGACGAAGGAACCTTGCTTCCGGTCGTGGACTTGATTAGACGTAATCTACCGCCGCCTACCGTGACGAGCCAGTCTCCCTGTGATTCTGGTTGGAGCCAGGCGCCTGTCGCCAGCAAGGTAACACCCCGAGAAACTCCCTATGAATGGTTTATAGTGCTGTTTGTATTGTATTGAACGTTTCCCGACGCTTAATTTTAAACTTCCGCTGTGCCGCCGAGAGACGGGATTCGGATCCGCCACCGTTCCTCAAAACCCTGTTCATGATTTGGAGTTGGCTGCGATAGTGTTTGCCTTGAAGATTTAGTGACATTATCTGTATGGTGAAGAATTTGTGGTGTACACCGACCACAAGAGCCTGAAATATATCTTCACGCAATCTGATTTGAATATGAGGCAGCGATGATGGATGGAATTGCTCAAGGACTTTAACTGTGAGATTCAGTATCAGCCTGGGCGGATGAACTCAGTTGCCGACGTATTGAGTAAGAAGACCCAGCCTGCGATGCTTTTGTTTCTGAGTGCTTCGAGAGTCTATGAGCAGTTGAGTACTTCCGGTTGGAGATTTCAGCCAAGTGATCAGTACTTCATGGTTTCTACGATTCAGGTTGAGCCACAGATTTTGCATGACATCAGGGAGGCGCGGAGGACTGATCCTATATCCATGAGTTGAGGATTAAGGCCCAGAATGGTCAGTCTGATGATTTCTCTGTTTCTTTGGATGGATGTCTGAGATTTCGAGGGAGATTAGTGGTTCCAAACCTGATTGACTTGAAAGAGACCATCATGAATGATGCACATTGTAGCCGGTATAGTGTGCATCCGGGCGAGAGAATGATGTACCATGCCTTGAAGTCTCACTATTGGTGGGCAGGTATGAAGAGCGACATTTCGGCTTTTGTCGCTAGATGTCTGAATTGCCAACAGGTCAAGGCTGAGATAATGTCTGATGGGTTTCTGAGATTTCGAGGAAGATTGGTGGTTCCGAACTTGATCGATTTGAAAGAGACCATTATGAATGAAGTGCATTGTAGTCAGTACAGTGTGCATCCGGGCGATAGAAAGATGTACCATGCCTTGAAATCTCACTACTGGTGGGAAGGCATGAAGAGCGACATCTTCGGTTTTGTTGCTAGATGTTTGAATTGCCAGCAGGTCAAGGCTGAGAGAATGAGACCTGATGGATTTCTACAGAGTCTGGAGGTGCCCCAATGGAATTGGGAGCACATCGTCATGGATTTTGTGACTCATCTACCTCGATCAAGTAGGGGATGTGATGCGATTTGGATGGTGATTGATAGACTTTCGAAGTCAGCCCATTTCATTCCCTATGACGTGAGGTGTTCGATGAAGAAAATGACGAAGCTGTATATCGACGAGTGCCTGTTTCGATAGTGTCTGACAGAGATCCAAGATTCACCTCTCGTTTTTGGAAGAGTCTGCAAGCAGTGATGGGTTCGAGATTGGCTATGAGTACAGCCTATCACCCACAGACAGATGGTCAGTCTGATCGGACTATCCAGACTCTAGAGGATATGTTGCGAGCAGTTGTGATGGATTTCAGTGGTGGCTGGCAGGATTCTTTGTCGTTGGTTGAGTTTTCGTATAATAACAGCTACCAGGTGACTATCGGGATGGCTCCATTTGAGGTGTTGTATGGTCGAAAATGCAGATCTCCGATTTGTTGGGAAGAAGTTGGTGAGAGACAGCTTTCTACCCCTGAGTTTGTGCAGCACATGAAAGATCAGATTGATTTGATTCGAAGTAGAATGAAGGCTGCACAAGATAGATTTACCAGCTATGCTAACCGAAGACGTCGACCGTTAGAGTTTGAGGTTGGCGATCGAGTATTTCTCAAATTTTATCCTTTCAAGAGCGTGATGCGCTTCAGATTTAAAGGCAAATTAGTCCTAGATTCGTTGGTCCCTTTGATATTGTTGAGAGGATTGGATAGTTGGCTTATCGATTGAGGCTGCCTGCTGAGCTAGCAGCGATACATGATGTTTTTCATGTGTCAATGTTGAGGAAATATGAGCCAGATCCGTCCCATGTGCTGAGAATCAACGAAGTTGAGCTGGATTCTTCCTTGGGTTATGTCGAATATCCAGTGCAGATTTCGGATCGGAAGGAGAAGCAGCAGAGGAACAAAGTGATTCCGTTGGTGATGGTCCAATGGAGTAAGCATGATCGAGAGGAAGCTACCTGGGAAGTTGAGGAGAAGATGAGGCAGGATTGGCCTCATCTGTTTGAGCACTGATAGTGTGAATTTCCAGGTAAATTCTGATTCTTTGCTTCGAGTTTGGTTAGATGATTGTGTTTGATTTGAATGTTTTGATTGAATTTTTCCTGAGTTTGCCTTTGATTTCGAGGACGAAATCTCTTAAGGTGGGGAGAATGTGAGGAATCAGATTTTAGATTAGTGATTATTGAATTGATTTGGAATTAGTACAGTTAATTGTGAGGGTTTTGCGAAATGAATCTCATTCTTTAGGATTTCAGCAGTAGTGCTAGTTGGTGAAATCTGTTATCAGTTGTTGGTGGCGTAAGAGTAATACGCTGTCGTTTTGTGAAGACCAGACGTAGCGCTAATGCAAAAAACCAGTCGTAGCGTATTTCAGAAGTCAACGCGAGTCAGCGGTACTGTAGCTCGTAGCTGGTGGAAATTGGAAATCAGTAGTTGCAATTGAAGAGGTTGCTACTGGCAGTAGTTGCATTGGATGCGAGATTTAACGAGAAAGCGACACGCGTTGGTCAATATTTTGGTGTTGACTACTGAATTGTAGCGCTATCAGCTGTTGCGTTGTGAAAAATTGTTCCAGCTGAGTGACCAACTGCTGGTTTGAGGAACCAGTCGTGGGAGCAACGCGACGTCGTTTTGATAAGTTGAAACGTAGCGTTTTGGGTATTGCGTCTGGTACCAGTAGCGAGGGATTTGTTGCGTGGTTTATCCAGTTGCTGGGTTGGTTAACCAGCTGTTGACAGATATGATGACGTGTCCTTTACATCATCGTTTTGAATTGTTTCGCATAATCAGTCGCTGGTGGTTTTTGAAGGAATCTGTTACCAGCTTTTGGTTTCTTCGCAAGAGAAATCTGTTGTCAGCTGGTGGAACGCTGCGGCGTCGTTTTGTTTAGTTGGAACGGTGTCGTTTTGATGCTACTTTGCAAATGCAACGCCTGGTGGTTGCTGCTTGTTTTGTTAAGAGGAAAATCTGGTTTCTGTTGAAAGCAACGACTGGTATCTGTTGTGAGATACCTACTGTTCACGACATCTGGTTATTTTGAGAACAGCAGCAGTGGATTGAGAGATATATAGATAAGTGTTGATCGACACTTAGAATAATTTTGAACCCGATATTTCTTATCTCCATATCCAAACCCTCGTTTTAGCTACTGTTCACCGTGACTTTTCTCCGTCGATTGCCGCCGCTTCCCGCCGTTGTTTTGAGTGAACTTGGTGGCGCTGGATTCGTTGTGAGTAGCTCTTCCGATTGTTACCCAATTGAGGCTGTCGAACGACCTTAGAGAGGATCACGAAGTTGCTGGTTTCTTCGTACAGTGGAATTTGATAGTTCTTCCGCTGGTTTCAGCTTCTGGGTAAGGAATTCCTACTGTTCTAAGCTTAGTATTGGCTGTAGTACTTTGTTTAGAAGTAGAACTGGATTCTATTTCTTGGCCGTAGGAATTTGTATGTTGAGGTTCAGATTTGAGTTAGATATGAACTAAGAATGAGATGCCTTGTACAGATCTCAGCTTCCAGGAACTTCGTTGTGGTTGGACGTGACCAGCGAAGGGTAGAATTGTGCAGGAAGAAAACTGCCGTTCCTTGGTAATTATCTGTTGAGGTAGAAATCAACTGTTGGAGGTACGAATTGAGCAGATTTAGCAGCTTGAGCGTGAACATGGCTGTGATTGATGTTGTGAAGTCTGCTGATATGCTTCTGTGATTTACGTGATACAGCTTGTGAATTGATTGAGTTTTACATTCTGTTTTCACGTATTGAATTGTATGCATTGTGCATTGAATATTGAATTGGCATACATGCATACATCTCGAGCCTGATTGACAGATTGATTGATGACCTGATTGAAAGCCACGTTATGACTGGCAGACTGATGAGTTGTGCCTGAAAAGTCCAACGCTATCATCGGAGTGGTGACTACCGGATTCGAGTGTCTACCACCGAGCTGTGATGGGTTGACGGGCTCTGAAGATCACGGATCGATGATTTCCCCGGTTGATACACCGTGCGGGTATAGAGGCTGATTGAGATGATTTGCCAGTTGATTCAATGGTCTAGCTATCCGATCCTTGATAGCCCTCATGCATTTCATAGCATTGATTATAGCATGTTGCATGATTAGCTGTTTTGATAGTTCTTCGTACTGAGGCTTGACCTCATTTTTCTTTTCCTGCTTTTGTGTTGTTTGGGTATGTGTTACCCACTTGCAGGATCTTCAGGTAACCAAGCTGGACAGAGTGGAGCGCCAGCTGGTCGATCCCCGTTTCCTTGAGTCCCAGTCTACTTATATTATGTATTGAACCGGGGGATGCCCCGTGTTTTTATGTATTGGGGATCTGTAATTGAATTGAGATTTTTCGTTACCTATTTTATATGAGTTTGATTCAACTCAATTTTTGAGTATAGATATTTTGAATGTATGTTTTGAGTTCAGGCCATATTATTTCAAAAAATGTTTAAGCCCTGTTTTTACGCTTCCGTGATTATGTGCTTAATTGTGCTCTAATTTTGTGTGATTAGCACGGGGCCTGACAGCGCCTATGAAGGGTGTAATGAGATTTGGACAAAAATGAAAGCTGAGTCCCAGATTTATTGGACCATTTGAGATTCTGGAAAGAATTGGGACTTTAGCATATCGACTAGCATTACCTCCACATTTATCGACTGTCCACAATGTGTTCCATATATCAGCTCTCAAGAAATACATTGCGAATCCTTCGCATGTGCTTAAACAAGAACCTATCCAGATAGCATCAAATCTGACTTACGAAGAAATACCAGAGAAGATTCTTTCTAGAGAAAATCGTAAGTTAAGAAATAGAATCATCCCTATGATAAATTTTCAGTGGGCTAATCACTTAGAAAGAGAAGCAACGTGGGAAGTCGAAGCTGATATGCGAAGAAGCTATTCAGATCTGTTTAAGTAAGTAAATTTCGAGGACGAAATTTCTTAAGGAGGGTAGAATTGTAACGTCCAGAAACTTTTAAAGCCACAATTAGAAATGACATTATAAATCAGCTTTCGATTAGTTATTTTATAGATTTGAGACGCAAATGCAGGAGCTGTCTGGTCGGTCCAGACAAACCGATTTACTTCCTCTTTTGAACTAAGATGGTTCGATTTGCATCTTTAAAATTTTGAGTAGCACTTTTAAAATTAATTTAGCATCTTGTTAAAACGTGTTTCTTTTATTAGGTGTTTGAATTCATATATATATAGGATGTTAGACACATCATGCATCATTATTCTCAAATCAAAATACTTTTCAAAAACGGTGTTCTCTGTGTAAGAACCAAACCAAGTTTTCGAAGCTTTCTACAGGAATTGATTGGGTTGTTCGTTGATTCAGTCCAAATAACTTGCTGTGATTGCGTTGCAGATAAAGGCAAGTAAACTATGTTTCTTGCTACACTCTTGAAAACATATTGATTTCAGTTTGCATGTTTGTATGTGTTTTTAAAAGGTTTGAGAACTGTTATGGCTGTTCTTCAAACACAGATGGACTATGGTATGTTTTACGCAGAAAAGTATTGGTTTACTGTGAAGTTACGAGAAAGATTGTTGTTCGAAAAATGAAGTTATGACGTTCAATCTAGTTCTTGATATTTTCAAGAATTTCTTCAAAGTAGCTTACAAGCAGCTTATTTGATTTGTTTTTCAGAAATTTCTTTAGATATTTTTGATTTCTTCAGACTACGAAAACCTTCGAAGTTCATGTTTGATTCTGAGTTAAGTCTGTAATCTGGTTATTTTACCAAAACTGAATTCTCTTATAGCAAGATGATTATGGAACAGCGTTCTGTTTCTAAGCTGTGTTATGTTGAGATCTGAGTTCGCGATCCAAATCTGAATTTGGTCAATATTGCTAATTTGATTATTTTATATCTGAGTTGACTTCGGTTGACTATTGACATCTGAATTACCCAGTCCAGTTATGATGACTTTCCCAAATCTGAATTGACTAAACAGTCCAAATCTGATTCTTTTCTTCTTCGTTGATACGATCGCGTATTCTTCAGATTTCGTGTTGGTTCTTTTCAGATCTGTTTTGACACACATAGAAATTCTAAGTAAATTCTTATTTCTTTTGTCTTCGATTTGAAAGTATAAATCGATTTATACATAGCTATTCATTTGCAGGGATAGTATATCAAATTTGAGCAATCGATTCCTGTTTTCTCTTCGCGTGAGTTCCAATGAGTACCCAAATTCTTCTCGAACAATAATAAAATTTTAAAACCAGTAGACCATACTTGAAAGAAAGATATTTCAGAAAGAAAAGAAAATGTTTAAACAGATTATGGCATAGATAACAGATGGTCACATAGGAGAGGGTGAGGACACTGGCTGACGAACTAGTGTGCCCCTTTCAACTCGAAAGGGACTAAGATATGGTTGACGAACTGTATACGCTTTATATGCGATAGATGGGACTTGTTCCCAGCCCAGTTATTTCAGATGACAGTTTGATCAAACGATCGACCTTATGTACAGGTGTAAGCCATAATTCATAGAAAAGTAAGAACAGAGCCTATGGTGATTTTAATTACGGCATAAAGAAATGTTTGAAGATTCTTCTTTTAAGAAATAAGAAAATGTTTTCAGACATGTTCGATTATGCTTTCATACATTTCAGATTTGACCGTCTATCGTATTCAGCTTATTCATTTCTAAGCTATTTCAAATCCAGATAGTGTTATGCTTGTATTGCATGATTTAGCTATTCCAAATTTACCTGCTGAGCCTCTAGGCTTACTAGTTTTCTTGAGTGCAGGTAATGATTCGTAGGGAGCTGGATGGTGGGAGCTGATCGGATCAGAGTGTTTATTGTGGACAATAGTTTCCGTTTTGTGTTTTTGTTCTTCATATTCATTGTACAGAATTATACTTCAACTTTTGTGATGTATCAGATTACTGATTCCTTGTTTTGTTGAGATCTGAACCAAGCTCATATTTGCAATAGTAAACACAGTTCCGCGTATTTATTGATCAAATCTGTTTTCCAGTTTAACGAATGAAAATTCTCGTTCTTTTGCAATTCAGTCCAAAAAATTTTGTGAATTGTCCTTTTAGACAAATTTGAAACTTTAGTACCTATCAAATCAAACCCCACATTTATTAAACTATCATTTAAAAGCCCAGTCCCCTACAATTACTATTATTATTTACCATGATTCAAAAGTCTCGCTTAACTGTAGGTAACTATTGCTTTTGCAATAGCCATGCTTTATAAATAATGTCCTTCGAAATGAAAAATTAGTATTATGATAGATTTGATGTAGCCAAATTACCTCAGCCGACGATCCAACACCACCACGTCGGGAAACTCGGGAGCGTCGGGCACTGGTGGAAAGTAGGTGATTCTCTTCGACGTCTGCAACCACAAATCACAGGTCAGAGGGCGCCGGAAGTGTGTCCGGCGAAGCCCCTCCGATACTTAAGTTAGGCAGTGCACGCGAGAGAAAAGAGAGCAAGTATATGCTGAATGCAAAAGTGTGCAAGAATAAGTGTGTGTTGAATGAGGGAGCATACCTGGTATTTATAGAGGGGCTAAGGCGGTGGGGAAAGAATATCTCGGCCCGCGATCCTCGGGATCCTCTCGCCAAATAAGGAAAGGTGTATCGACCTAGGATTCTTCAAATAAGGAAAGACGTATCCAGGCGGAATTCATCTGCATAAGGAGAGACGTACCTGGGCAGGCCTCTTCATCAAATCGAGACATGGTCCTCGGGAAATAACTCCCGACATGGCGATGAGTCCTCGGGTGCTTCGCGACCTTGGTGGCGCATATCGGGGCTTTAGGTGAGTTGCTCGGTCCTCGGGTCCCGAGGTGGTCATGGAGGGCATCAGATATCAAAAAGATATTTTACTTAATACGATGGGAAATTATTTGTTTTCTATTGGCATTTCCATAATCAATTTTTGACACCTAAAAGACATAAGTTTTTTCCCCGAATTGTAGTTCCACAATGCACTATGAAAATAGTCAAAGTTTATCTAATTGTTATTCGAATCAAACATATATTAACTGAGGTCTACTATTCTGAGTTTTTTGTAAATTCAATCGACTGCTGAATAAACAGTAGAAATTGTAAATTAAACCGGTCCTTATTATAGTCGAAATATAAATATAATATATAAATAATATGTTTTAAATTTAAAATTTTATTCTCGTTAGTCCAAGTTTTACTGAAATCTAAAAGTTAATTTTTTAAAAAAAAAAGACCAGTTTTTTATCCATTTGACTGGTTATACCACTTTAACGATCAAGATGGGATTTTAGCCATAACTAGAAGTCTAGACTAGTGACCCATTCCCGATGGATTCAACCAGCCTGATCCGATTTTAAAACATTGCTTTAAATCATAAAGGAAGACCCACCACGCTAGTTTTTTTAGTTCTGCTGCTTTTAATTATATGCGATTTTGTCCTTTTTCCCAAGGAACACTGCACAGCCATCCGCATCACATTGACATCTTCCCAAAAGCAGTATCAAGATACATATCAATAAAAAAATTGCCAAAAGATACATAATTCCCAAAAACAACTAGTTAAAAAAAATTGCCAAAAGAATCAAGATACATATCAATAAAAAAAATTGATACATAAATCACTAAAATCACAAAGAATGTTTATAGGACTCAAATTGCGGTTTTGCCAAAATTTTAATAACTTGGTTTCGAACTCAGGTACATTTACATCTTCCGGAACGAATATCATTATGCACAAAAGCAAGTAAATGTAAAAAGATTCTAACATAAGCTAACAGTACGCCAAAAATAGTATAAACCAGTCAACAAAAGAAGGTTTCAAAATAGGAAGCTTCATAATACAATACAAGCAATTAGGATGGTATAAAGCTATGAGTATGTGGTAGTTAATGATCTTGAGCATCCGATCGAATGTTCAAAATCTGCGAAACCACGAGCTTCGAAAGCTCATTAATTGCAATTTGATAATCATCTGGTTCTCTTTGGGGTGACCATCCTGACGACAGCGAGTTTAATCGGCTGTATTCACCCGCTGCAACTTTTGTTTTTGAGGTTGTGGCGAGGACCCTCTCCAAATCATTCATTGATAATGGTCTCGGCTCCTAAAATGAAAAACAACATAATACATAAGATAAAAGTTTGAACATCCAGGCCTGTCGAATTAAAGCACTCACATCCATCATCCATGGCCAGATCAGTGCAAATCTTCAACGCCAGATTTTGGCGAGATGGGATACATATTTAACATATCAACATTTTGCAATAACAAGAATTCAAATCGCAGATATTGTACAATTTCCTAGACCAAAAGAGCTAGCCAATGTCAACAAGATTGACTTCTACCCAAACAAAAGTTTAAAGAAGTGCTCATGGCAAGCAGACAATAACGTCAATACGAAACTAAAGAAAATAATGACAGGTCCACCATCCCCAGTGTGTATTGGCAGTAATCTCTCCCCTCGGGAATAGAGGCCTGGGCTCGATCCCACGTTAAGGTGAAAAATCCACATTCCAACATAAGAAATAAAAGAAGAAAATACTGACCGGAGATGGCTTTCCACTCTTTTCATCATTAAGCAGGTCCCGAATCGGAAAATAGGCAGCTTTCTTGCAAAGTTCTAGAAGATCTGAACCAGTGTATCCATCACAAAGACCAGCAATTTGGTCATAATCAATGTCATCCGCTACCTTCTCATCCTTTAATACAACCTTCAATATAGCTGCCCTTTCTCGGCGATCAGGAATCCCAATTTCAAATGCCTGAGGAAGACGTCGAAGAATTGCTTCATCAAGTTCCGATGGACGATTAGTTGCAGCAAGTACCATCACCCTGGCGTTTTCTACATAAACCAATTCAAGTCATTCAAAACAATGATACTATCTAATATAATCCATAGTCTTGAAATGAACACGGAGGAACCTCAAAAGGCAAAATTCTAATCATGGAGAAGGGGAAAACAGTTAGACGGAGTATAAAAGATCTTACGATCAGTGGTGAAACCATCCCACAAAGCCATAAACTCGGTCTTCATATTTGTCAGTGCTTCATGATCTGTACTCTTGCGTTGGCCTAAGAAACTATCCACTTCATCAATGAAAATAATAGCTGGCTGGAGTTTGTAAGCCAAAGTGAATACAGCAGTCACTGCAGAAGTATAGAACAACAAAAATAAATAGAAGAAAATTACAGAAAACTCTTAAACAACCCAAGTGGCGAGACTTCTAAATGCCGTTCTAGCCATATAAGATATCCTTGATTAACAATAAGATAACCCTGAAACAGAGCCCCACCAATATCTTACAATATTATTCTGCTTAAAAGAAAAGGATAAGTTACCAACTCCGAAAAACAATATAGCGCACTCAACAACTATTGAAACTTACACTCTCATCATTTATGCCATCAACACATCGACAGACTAAATCAAACACAAAAACGAAGCCATCTCCCACAGTTTCTTCAGATGTCACAAACTTTCAAATACACAATCCAGAGAAGACAAAAGGAGCTTAAGAAATTTTATGAGCTATACCTAATTTCTGTGCATCACCAAACCATTTGCTCATTAGATTTGATATTCTAACATTGATAAAAACAGCTCCCGACTCTTTTGCAATTGCTTTTGCGAGCATTGTCTTCCCAGTGCCTGGTGGTCCATATAGCAGAACACCTTTTTGTGGACAAAGAAGCTTCCCCCGAGAAAACAGCTCAGGTCTTCTCAGTGGAAGAATGACTATATCATACAATGCTTGTTTAATGGCATCCAAACCTCCAATAGATTCAAATTTCACATCTATTTCATCCGGGTTGACTACATCACAAGCTATAACATCCTGCGTCACCACGAAATAAATATGGGGTAAGCGGAACATGTTAACTCACAGATACCCAGCCGTTAAGCAATTTCAACAAATAAAACATAACGTTCTACAAATAAACACATTGAAATTTCAGGCATGCAAAATGAAAAAGCAATAATTCGTCATCTTAATGGCCATGAAAATAATAATGATGGATTTATTCCAATTAGATGATAGAACCTATCAATGTTCCAGTACTTTCCAAATATCCACAAGTACAAAAACCTCAACATCAAAAGGCACTGGCAGGAATGAATACAAAACATTCAATATCATTTCAACCTTTCCTCAGTAAAAATTAATAACAATAACTTTTTATTTTTTCAAAATAATCGAACTAAAGTTAATCCAAATACATTAATAAGCTATTAACCCTTAATTTGAAAAAAAAATAGCCAACAACCCCTCGTCTGGAAAGTTATTAGTAGTTACTCGTGCTTGAAATACAATTAGACCTAAATATTGACATTTTACATAAATTAGACAAAAAAAACTAAAGTTCTTGAGTAAAATATTTGCTAATGGGATTAAAAATCTTAATAAACAGTAACCTCGTATGAATTAGTTTGGATGAGAGGTCGGCCTAAACGCTTGGCGATCTCCTTCTTGTGCTCCAGAGCCTTCTTGGAAGCTTCACGGTTAGGGTCGAGATGCCTGAGGCCGACGAATAACACCAAGCAGCTGAAGGCGGCGCTGGCGGCGTAAAGAATCAGCTCCTGGACCAATTTCGTCTCAGACGAACCACTTCTCATTCTCGCCGAAATCCGATTTCAGTTTTCGCTGTGATTTTTTATGAAAGAATTCGAAAGGAAGAGGGAGATTTCTGGAGAGGTGAGGCCGCGTGGGTAATGGAAAATTCGAGGACGAATTTGCCCCTGGTGAACTTGGGGCGTAAGATAAAATATAGTGAGACCGATTACTTGGGATAATAAAACAAATCTGCATTATCTGGTCCATTTTTAAAGAAGCGACTCTAAATTCTAGTATAATGGAATTCATAAATCTGTGTGAATATCGTCAATGGGCGAACACTTGCCTTTGATCATTTTACCAATCATATCTGGTAATATCATTATATCCATAAAAAATATTATTTTTTATATTAAGATATTATTTCTAATTATAAATATGATATATAAAAAGTAATATTTTTATTTTAAAACTATTATTTTTAATATTAACCTGACCTATGAAAAAGTATTTTTTATATCCAAAGTTACTTTTCATATTAAAAATATTACTATATACGCTTGGTCGATCCGCTCATGAATATAAATTCGTGAGATCGTTCATCGATTGATCTAAATATTCTTCCTCAATTTTTCTTTTCCATCGATTGATTGATGAACATTTGAATATTGACTATCGTTGAAGTAAAATATTGATGTTTTCATGTTATTATTAAGATATAAAATAAATTGAACAATTATTGTAGGGAGACTTTTTGAATCCCCGTTTGTTATATTTATTTTGAAAGAGAATGAGAGAATTTTTTTTTTTGAAGTATCAAACTTTGTTATTAAATAAAAGCAAGAAATACGATCAGATCAGATGCTACTAGCATAATAAAATTTTGAACTAGTGTTGGTCGCGTTACACGGGGTATCAGATCGTAAAATCGCTCTGATATCAATTGTTGAGATCGAAAACAGGGGTGTTCATGAGCTCTGCCATGACTCAATAGGCTCTCACACAGCCTAAACACCAAACCCGTAAGTTACGTGCATTTTTAAAAAAAATAAAAATTTGAGAGTTTGAAAAACCAGCACACAACTGCGAAACCAGATCTGCATGAGGCTGGACCAATAGCTCTGCAAGCTGGTCCGGATTACCAGCGGCTCTGCGAGCTAGTTTAACACAAACGATCTGGTCCCTTGAAGCTTGAGCTGCAATAGCTCAGTGTTCTTGAATACTTGTGCAGCGAGATACAGATTGAGTAATGAATTAAAGTCTTGCGGAAATAACTCAAACTGAACTCTTATATTCGAAATCTCTTTTACGGTTTTATGCTTAGTAAACAGATATGCAATGCGTAAATGTAAATGCAGTAAGCAGTAAAGAAATACGCTGCAATTTGTTTATGGAAGTTCGGAGCTCAATCTCCTACGTCTCCCCCTCTTCCGTAATCGGGAAGGATTCCACTAGAAGGATTTGATTGCAGCGACCCATGCTACAATCCACTCCTACGACCAGCAGCCGCAAGAACTCCTAGCAACACCACTGCACACTAAGCCCGCAAGTTGTGTGTCTAACATCACTTCTTTTATGCCTCAGTGAGAAAGGCTACACACACTTCTTTAACGTCTCAGTGTGAAAGACAACTAGACTTGTTTATCGTCTCTGTCCAAAGACTACAATGGAGAGTTTTTAATTTTTGATTCACTTAGCTAATCTAATCAGCTCTCTCAAATATGTGAGTGAATCGTGTGTGAGATTTACATTGTATACTCAATCTCTCAAGGATATAATTTCACATACTGGGAAGTGCTCCTATCCGAGCGTTCTTCGATGCCTTCCCAGGGTTGTGCTTTCTTCTTTTACATTTTGGTTCGAACAACACCTTTCGACTTCACTCTTCTCAGCACTCTATTTCTCATTTGCTTGTGTTGTGCTCTATATATAGCCTGATGCGGAGTTATATCCGTTGGACACAAAGTTGTAGCCGTTGAAAAGTCTTCTGATATTATTGTACTTTGCGTACTTTGTCTTTAAATGCATCGCAGGTTTTTTTTTACTTTAAGCACGTGAGCACAATACTTTGAAAAGGCAGTACAAGCAAATCAATTTGAATATTGAAAAGCAATCTTCATGTAGTCATGTATTCAAATTGTTTTTTCTCGTAGATTTGATAGCTTCTGTTAGTTATCTGAGCTGGTTTGACCTTAACCAGCTTGCCAGATTATCTCCGTTATAGTTTGCACCGAGCTGGTCTTGTCTTCGAGCTGGTTGCTTCATCGAGCTGTTCAACGCTCTCTTTTTCTCCTCTCGTTTGCAACCGCTCTTGAGCAACTTTTCTGATTTGCTCTTGTCATATGCTCTTGAGTTGATCTTCATCATCTTCAGAGCTTAGAGTTCCTCTATCTAGCAAATTTCTTCCCCATATTATGAGTGTTCATGACTTTGCTAGATAGAGTCCCTCCTTCCTTGATCTGCTCTCGAACATCTTGTCCAGTTAGTTTGACCTTAACCAGCTGGTTTTTAATCTGCCATCTATATCTGGACAGATTCTTCATTTGAGCTGTCTCCAAGCTGGTCTGCTTCAGAGTTCTTCTGGATGAATGCTGAGCTGTGGCGGTGTGCCTATCCAGCTCACATCTACCCATACCAGCTTGGCTCACTTGAGACTGATCGAGTACCCCTGGCATATAGATTCTTCCTCATCTCCATTTACGGGGGTCACCTAGAGCTCGTTTAGCCTCTCACTAGAACAACTCGACTCTGCACTTGAACACCACACTTGTACGCTGCACTTGATCTGCACTTGAGCCGTTCTGCACTTCATCTCTCTCCACTTGAACTCTGCTCTTCTTATAACTTCTGTGCTTGATCTTCGTGCTGCTCCTGCTCCTGCTCCAGGCTGGTGAACCAACTTGGTGTTCCCTGTATTCTGGAAGTAAACTACTGAACCAGCTTGGACGTCCCCTTACTGTTCCAGCTAGATATCTTCGACCAGTCCAGCTCAGGCGTCCCCTCACTGTTCCAGTTTGGATATCTTCATGTTTACTCCAGACTAAGCAAGACTGCGCATTTGACGTAGATCATTAGTACAATAATAGCAGATTTTGTGTGAATCAAAACTTAGATTCTGATCTGTATAAACAGATCCAACAACCAGCATACAAAAATTTTGCTCATCGGTCACTTCTCCTCAAACTCTCGAAACTAATGATGCAATTAAAAAAAGATTTGCAGTGCGGAAACTTGTGTCTATCGATAAGTTCTCTCTCATCCCCCGTGGAGATCTCGGCCACCAGCATCACCTAAACATCCTCACATGCACCAGTGAAATCTAGTGAACCTAGAAACTCAGCAAGAAAATCTAGAACGAATAATAAGTAGTACAGGCACATGTGCAAAACATTCAAGTACAATAAAGCCATTAAATAAAATCCTTCAAAACCATTAATTACTCATCATTTTCTTTTATGTACTGTGACTCAGAAATTTCCTTCAGTCATAGTTGCTTGATCAAGCTCACCTGGTACCAGGATTGGTTGGACACCCTGACCCGAAGGCCGACAATCACACGCCTGATCTGTCATGTTGGTGGGGGCAGCCTGACCCATCGGTCAACATCTACACACTCGTAATTTGACGGGGCACCACACCCGTCGGCCGACATCCACACGCCCGCAAGTTGACTCATAACTTTGTCACAAATTTGAGGGCCCGTTATCTTAATAATAATTTATTAACATGAAACTAGATTAATTAATAAAAAGCGGACAAAGTGGGTTAGAATTTCCCGTTTGGGCTGAAAATTTTCGACATGACCTCCCCGTAAATTGGACATATCAGAAAACTTAAATACCCCAATTACATCACATATATTCTCACATAAAGAACAAAGATAATCCAGTGCAACCCAAGTACCGTAACAAGAAAATCCAACAAAATATCATAGAGCCGACGGGGCTCGATAACTACATAAACTACTCAGAGCATTCCCCGGTACAACACTAACTCCAAAATATATATAGATAATATATGGGAGACAACGATACAAATACATATCCAAAACATATACGCCCACTTTCAAGGAGTAATGGTACTTCCTGACACCTCCTCTCTAGCGCTTGATGTTGGCGTACGACGGATCCGGATGTTTAAAAATTTATTCGCACTGGAGACGCTCATACGCAAAACATACCAAGACAAGTAGTCTAAATCCTCCATAGGATGTTTAGATCATTTACCTTCAACGACTTCACGCCCGACTCAGATTATTCTGCAAAGGAATGTATCCCTTCAATGGTTGAATTTGGATCAATGTCTAATCCGGTCCACTGTTGGGATCTCAATTCCTTTTCTCTCTTTCACTAGAAATACCAGAAAAATGTCAAGAACGGAACGAACACGACGAGCCGCACATGGCAAGGCACGGCGGATGGCGGCAACCGATGGGAGATGGAGGCATGTGAGCGGAGGTGCTAGGATTAGGGTTTTGTGAAACAGCCTGAGTTGTGACCACAATGCCCCCTTTTGCCACATATATAAAGATTACATGAGCTCAAAACTTGGTTGATGGGTCTTGGCAAACCCAAGACTATTGCACATTAGTTTCGAGTCCATCTTTGTGGCTTCACATAAAATCTTGATCGACGATCAGATATTGTTGATGTGTTCAGTAACAAAACCAACTATTGTGATGCGAAATTAAATTTCCGGACCACTAATTCTAATATGGCGGGTTTGCCCCGTTAACCGAATTTTGGATGTCGTACTCTCATTCTCCCTTTCATCATACTCTACACTTTGAGTTTTATATCTGTATAGGAGTCAGGAAACCAGTACTTGTGTGATCCTAAATGGTTCAGGGATACAGCTAGTCGTGATCTCACAACTCCGTTTGACTTGGAGAATACATTCTCCGACCTACCTATCGGACCATGGTAAAGCGTCTAGAAATATCGCCTCCTGATCCCCTAGATATCACTGGTAGTGCCTGCAAAAATCAGTCGGTCATGGTTATCATACCAGTACGGTCCCATAAACTCAAATATCCCAACCGAATCAGCGACCAGTGATAAATCGAGAGTCCCTAGAGATACGATAGTCATGCATATATCTTGAAGATCAAATAGTGATACCGTATGTGCTACTACGTAAACTCATTTACCTAAATCGCATCTAGTACTTAGACCAGAGATATGTCACACTATTATCTCCTCAAATAGCATAGGATATCCACACACAAGGCGAGTGGGGAATCCTCGACAAGAATCCTCGACAACAAAGATCAACTCCTACATGCATTGGGACTTCACCCAATCTCACCACCTGATGACCCTCAAGGAGTCGTAAACGAGTCAAAGTGAGACGTCTGTCATGTAGAGTCTCAATGATGTTTCGGATCCTAAGGAATAATCATGTACAACCAAGACCTCGGACTCAATCCACTTGAAAAATGATAACCAATTGGAAATTTCGAAGGAGGATAGATCGATAGATCACCGGGTTACTATCCATCATGCATGATCAGAATATCTCCATGTTCCCTATCAATGAAACGTGGTACTTTGCATCGCAGATGCTAGTCTCAAACTCGGGTGCCTCTTTTATTTATTTTGAACGATCCCAATCGACTAGGAACTCGTTAGAACATACAGTGACTATTATATGTGTTTCATGACAACCATCAAATTCACTATCACATCAAACATACACTATAGTACAATCAAGATCTTTATCCAACAAGTTTGTGCAATAAAAGTAAAGATAAAGAATGTCATGTAAATGTAAATTATATAAATGAATAAAGATCGTTTTTACAATGGAGTCAACAAAGCCAACTACCAACAGTTGGCTAGCTGGGCACTTACTCTAACACCTAAAGTAGAACCACATGGGCTACCTTCCATGTCCACACACAAAAGGCATGATAACGATTTTCGGGGTCAGTAACTCTAGTACGATATAGCAAGAAATCACAACGTAAGACATAGAAGTGCAATGATGTCATGCATGAATGCAATGCATGTACAGGTACAACATCTCAGGATATCAGGAATCAAATAATCGATATAGCAATCATATCACATGTCAAGTGATATGGCTCCACTACCGAAGCCAGCAACTACCTAAGTCGGATAGAATTACGGTGTCCAAAAATCCTCATAACACACATCATAATATCATATACAGATCTCAATTGAATATATACGGTTATCAATGATGGATAGACTCAATATGATGTGTTCAGTAGCATTGATGTGACTGAATAAAATCAAATGTGTGTCGACCAAAAGGAGATATTTTGATTTATTTTGCACATCAATTACTAACTGATAATATGCAAGTCAGCATATAATATCACTTAAATCAATAAACAGCAAATAAATCATACGCAATTTCATCACATGTCTGTGTAAAATCAGACATCATGAATTTACCGGTAATTTATATCCTCAAAAAAATCATAGATTCTCCATATCAGACAAATAACCAGAATATACTGTACTATAGCCTCCTATATATATTGTACTATAGGCTCTATAGAGGATGAGAACGCATTATGTTGGCGTAGCGGTGGATCCGGATCTCGCTTCCGGAGTGTAGCGGAAGTTTAAAATTTTTGTGTCCAAGAACATTCATATGTGAATAAAAGGAACACTAAACATGCATAAGATGTTTAGAAGATAATTACCTTTGGTGACTTGGCACCCGACTCTGACCAGTCCGCTACGGAGGTGGCACTTCAACGATTGAATCTAGAACAATGCCTAATCCGGTCCATGATAGGAATCTCAACTCCTTTGCTGGTTGCACTAGAAAACCATCAAAGTTCTGCGGACGGTATCTCCTCGCCGAGATGGCCGGAATGGGGTCCAGCGGCAGATGACGGCGGTAATGGCATCGGCTAACAACGGGAGGAGAGGCGGCCGATAGTGGAGAGGGGGAGTGAGTTATGAGGCTTTCTCAACTCGGTGCAAATGAATAGCTCCCCCTAGACCCTATTTATAGATATTTCATGGGCTTAAACCATGTTAATTGGCCCGGCAAGGCCCAAGTCCATCGCACATTAGTTTCAAGTCCATCATAGTGGTGTCACCATAATCCCGATCAACGATCAGATAGGACCGATCTGCAAAGTTTTTAAAACTATACATTATGTTGTGAAAACAATTTCTCATACCATCTAATCCAAATATAGCAATTCCACTCCTATTAGCTAAATATGGAAGTCCTACTCCCTTAGCTAATTTTGGAAGTCATACTCCCAACGTTCCTCCTACTATACTCAACACTTTGAGTACCATTTTCGTACAGGAATTAAGAACCCAATACTTGTGTGACCCTCAATGGTTCAGGGATACAGCTAGCCATGAGCTCACAACTCCTTGTGACTCCGAAAATACATTTTAGAACTTAACCATCGTAGCATGGTAAAGCGTCTAGAACATCGCCCCATGATCCCTTAGATATCACCGATAGTGCCTGCAAGAATCAGTCGATCATGGTTAGCGTACAGTACGGTCCTTTCATCTCAAATATCTCGACTGAATCAATGATCATTGGTAAATCGAGAGTCGCTAGAGATTCGATAGCATGCATACATCTTGGAGATCAAATAGTGACATATCATGTGCTACTAGGAAACCCATTTACCTAAAGCACATCTAGTACTCTTGTGAGGACTGTGATTGGCCAAGATAATTAGTGGCTTAATCAGTTCAGATTAGTTGTTAACTAATCAATATTATTCAGCTTGGAGAGATATAGGCTGAGATAGATCAGTCGCGAGATGATCTAAGCTACTGTGCTAAGCTGATAGAGGAAGCAGCTTTGGATTCCAGTTTAGACCAGACGGGCACGATCTGATTGAGTTGTAACGCCCAGAAATCCTAATTACGTTAATTGAATGCATGACTAGGAGGAAAAACCTTATGTTAATATGATTTGCATGTCATGTATGTGTTTATATGATGATTTTATGTGTTACGTGTGCATATAGCTTTACGGTACGGTTTGAGACCGGTAAGCGGGGACGAGTCCGGAGACGACCAAATCGAAAATATTTAAATGTTTTAGTCCTTAGACATATTTTAAAGCAAAATATTTTTATTTTATGCAAAATTTCCAAAATAATGAGATTTTATGCACGGTTACCAAGGGGGACTCGTTTTTCGCCTATACGGGCCATTTTTATGACTTTTATGACACTTTTAAAATTGAGAGACCTCATATTACGAAAATTAAAGGCTTGGAGTCTGAATTTTTAACATTTTTAGGCCTTTTTAAATAAAGGAGGGTTAGTTTTGGGATTAAACCTTTTAATTTGATTTAAAACAAGGTAGAGGGGTCTTGTTGTACACTCTCATTCACTCATCACCCCTCTAACTCGAAAATT
>KQ996441.1:81133-93660 GCA_001598015.1 Dorcoceras hygrometricum
ATGGAGTTGGTCCAGTCCCGGTGTACTGCGACAACACGGGTGCCGTTGCGCAAGCAAAGGAGCCTAGGTCTCACCAAAGATCCAAACATATACTGAGGAAATACCACATAATCCGGGATATTGTGGCTAGAGGTGACATATCAGTTGAGAGAGTCGCCTCTACGGACAACGTTGCTGATCCACTTACTAAGCCCTTGCCAGGACCGTTGTTTGAAAAACATCGCGAAATAATGGGACTGCGTCTGATGAGTAGTTGGCTTTAGGGCAAGTGGGAGATTGTTAGAGTAGATGCCCAACTAGCCAACTTGATGGCGTGTGGGTTTTATAGACTCTTGTGTATAACGATCTTTATTTATGAAATACGCATTTCTTTTATGGCATTCTTTATTTTCATTATGTTATAATTTTAACAATTGTGTTGGATAAAGACCTAGAATGCGCCATAGTATATGTTAGATGTGATAGTGGATATGATGGCTATCATGAAACACATCTAATAGTCACTGTGTATTCTGAATTCGTTCCTAGTCGATTGGGCCGTCAAAATGAGGATAAGGCCACCCGAGTTTGAGACTAGCATCTGCAATGTGAAGTACCATGTTTCATTGGTAGGGAACATTGTGATGTTCTGAGCATGCAGATGGATAGTGACCTGGCGATCTATTGAACTATCCTCGTTCGGACTTTTCAAGTGGTTACCATTTGTCGAGTGGATAAGTCCGAGGTCTTGGTTGTACTGATTAGTCCTCACTACTCGAAACGTCATTGAGACTATACATGATAGGCGCCTCACTTTGACCCGTTTACTGACTCACTTGGGGTCATTAGGTGGCAGGATTGGGTGAGGTCCCGATGCATGTAGGAGTCGATGCTTCGTTGTCGAGGATTCACCGCTTGCTTTCATGTGTGGATATCCTATGCTATCTGAGGAGGTAATAGTGTATAAATCTCTGGCCATAGTACTGGATGTGTTTTAGGTAAATGGGTTTACCTAGTAACACTCGCGATGTCACTATTTGATCTCCAAGATGTATGCATAGCTATCGGATCTTTAGTGACTCTCGATTTACCATTGATCGTTGATCTGATCGGGATATATGTGTTGAAAGGACCGTACTGTACGTTAACCACGACCAATTGGTTCTTTCAGTCACTATCAGTGATACCTAGGGGATCATGGGGCGATGTTGCTAGGCGCTTTACCATGATACGATGGGCAAGTCCGAAATTGTGATTTCGGAGTCACAATGGTTGTGGGCCCACGGCTAGCTGTATCCCTGAACCATTGAGGGTCACACAAGTACTGGATTCATGATTCCCGAACAGAAACTAAGCTCAATATGTTGAGCATAGGAGGAGAATTTTAGGGAGTGCGACTTCCTAAGAGTCAACAGGGGTCAAATTGCGATTTCCCAAAGTTGAGGGGCTAAACTGTAATTTTGGACTAGGTGGTCTGAAAAATTGTTTTTCGCATCATAATATTCAGTTTTGAAAACTGAGTCGATCGGTCCGATCTATCTGATCGTCGATCGAAGTTATGATGAAACCGCAGTGATTTAAATGAACCGAATGTTCATATGGACCTGGGCCTGACCCAAGTCCAATGGGCCGGTTCAAGCCCATCATAGGTCTATATGTTGATATGACCTAGGGCTACAATAATAACTTGAGCACACATCAACCCTAGTCTCCAACCTCACAAGCGCCGCCCCCTCTCCCTCGACCACCTCACGGCCGCCGCCCCTCCGCCGCCGCGCCGCCGCCGTGATCGGACTTGTTCCGATCGTCTTTTCTAGGTGATTCCGTTCGTGGCAAAATTCGTCAGCTCTTCTAGTGCAGACTGAAGGAGGATTCTTGTTTCCGATCGTGGACCTGATTAGGAGGATCTACCGCCTCCTACATTTCAAGAGCCAGAATTCCCTGTGAATCTGGTTGGAGCCAGGCGCCTAGACGCCAGCAAGATAACAATCGATAAACATCCTATGTATGGTTTATTGTATTGTTTTTGATGTATTGAACGATTCCCGGTGCAAAATTTTAAACTTCCGCTGCGCCCCGGGAAACGGGATCCGGATCCGCCATTTTCGCCAACAGTGGTGAGGTTTCGTCCTGATTCGGGTGAGAAGTTGGAGTTCTACGGTGCTGATTCGCCCTCGAAGATTCCACTAGTCTCCGCCATGGAGATGTTTATCCTGTTATCGCTAGGTAACGCAGGATTCATGATCTTTGCGCTTGACAGTTCCCAAGAGCCGCGATTGGAGTTGAGCGATATTCCGATCGTTCGAGAGTTTCCCGACGTATTCCCGGATGAGATTCCTGGATTCCCTCCAAGACGTGAGATCGACTTCAGCATTGAGTTGGTGCTCGGTACTGCCCCGATCTCTAGAGCTCCGTATCGGTTGGAGCCTACAGAGTTGAAGGAGCTGAAGGATCAGTTGAGAGATCTCTTGGAGAAAGGCTTCATCAGACCGAGTATGTCGCCTTGGGGAGCTCCGATTCTTTTCGTAAAGAAGAAGGATGGGTCTATGAGGATGTGTGTTGATTTTAGACAGTTGAATAAAGCGACGGTGAAGAACAAGTATCCTTTGCCGAGGATTGATGACTTGTTCGATCAGTTGCAGGGATCGGTCGTTTACTCGAAGATTGATTTGCGCTCTGGTTATCACCAGTTGCGGATTAGAGACGTTGATGTAGCGAAGATAGCTTTTCGGACCCGATATGGGCATTATGAGTTTCTTGTCATGCCGTTTGGATTGACTAATACCCCAGCTGTGTTCATGGATTTTATGAATCGCGTCTTTAGTGAGCACATCGATCGGTTCGTGATAGTCTTCATAGATGACATCCTAGTGTATTCGAAGAGCTTGAGAGAGCATAAGGAAAATCTGAGATTGGTGTTGCAGAGATTGAGAGACTCGCAATTGTACACCAAGTTCAGCAAGTGCGAATTCTGGATTGATCGAATTATCTTTTTGGGTCATGTGATTTCGGTGCAAGGGATTTCGGTAGATCCGAGTAAGGTCAAAGCAGTTCTTAACTGGGAGAGACCTAGGAACGTTTCCTAGATCCGTATTTTCTTGGGATTGGCTGGCTATTACAGGTGTTTCATCGAGAAGTTCTCTTCTATAGCCAGGCCATTGACTCAGTTGACTCAGAAGGATAGGAAGTTTGTTTGGAATGACGAGTGTGAGTACAGTTTTCAGACGTTGAAGGAGAAGTTGACTACTGCTCCTGTTTTGGATCTACCGTCTGGATCTGAAGGATTCGTGGTGTGCTCCGATGCTTCTCTCAATGGCTTAGGGTGTGTTCTGATGCAGAACGGGTACGTGATTGCCTATGCGTCTCGACAGTTGAAGCCTCACGAGACGAGGTACCCTGTTCATGATTTGGAGTTGGCTGCGATAGTGTTTGCCTTGAAGTTTTGGCGACATTATCTGTATGGTGAGGAGTTTGTGGTGTACACCGACCACAAGATCCTGAAGTATATCTTCACGCAGTCTGATCTGAATATGAGGCAGCGACGATGGATGGAATTGCTCAAGGACTTTAACTGTGAGATTCAGTATCAGCCTGGGCAGATGAACTCGGTTGCCGATGCCTTGAGTAGGAAGACCCAGCCTGCGATGCTTTCTTCTTTGAGTGTCTCTAAAGTCTACGAGCAGTTTAGTACTTCTGGTTGGTGTTTCCAGCCGGGTGATCAGTACTTCATGGTTTCTTCAATTCAGGTAGAACCGCAGATTGTGAATGACATCAGGGAAGCGCGGAGGACTGATCCGTACATTCATGAGTTGAAGATTAGAGCTGTTCAGTCTGATGATTTCTCTGTTTCTTCCGATGGGTGTCTGAGATATATAGGAAGATTAGTGGTACCGAACCTGATTGATTTGAAGGAGACCCTTCTAAATGATGCACATTGTAGCCGGTATAGTGTGCATCCGGGCGAGAGAAAGATGTACCATGCCTTGAAGTCTCACTATTGGTGGGCAGGTATGAAGAGCGACATTTCGGCTTTTGTTGCTAGATGTCTAAATTGTCAACAGGTCAAGGCCAAGAGAATGAGACCTGGTGGTCTGCTACAGAGTTTGGAGGTGCCCCAATGGAATTGGGAGCACAGCGCCATGGATTTTGTGACTCATCTACCTCGATCGAGTAGGGGGTGTGATGCGATTTGGGTGGTGATTGATAGACTTTCGAAGTCAGCCCATTTCATTCCCTATGATGTGAGGTGTTCGATGAAGAAAATGGCGAAGCTGTATATCGACCATGTGGTTAGATTGCATGGAGTTCCTGTTTCGATAGTATCCGATAGAGATCCAAGATTCTCTTCCCGATTTTGGAAGAGCCTGCAAGCAGCGATGGGTTTGAGATTGGCTATGAGTATGGCCTATCACCCACAGACAGATGGTCAGTCTGAGCGGACTATTCTGACTTTGGAGGATATGCTGCGTGCAGTAGTGATGGATTTCAGTGGTGGCTGGCATGATTCTTTGTCGTTGGTTGAGTTTTCATATAACAACAGCTATCAGGTGACTATCGGGATGGCTCCATTTGAGGCGTTGTATGGTCGAAAATGCAGATCTCCAATTTGTTGGGAAGAAGTTGGTGAGAAACAACTCTCTACCCCTGAGTTTGTGCAGCATATGAAATATCAGATTGATTTGATTCGAGGAAGAATGAAGGCTGCACAAGATAGATTTACTAGCTATGCTAACCGTAGACGTCGACCGTTAGAGTTTGAGGTTGGCGATCGAGTATTTCTCAAAGTTTCTCCTTTCAAGAGCGTGATGCGCTTCAGATTTAAAGGCAAATTAGCTCCTAGATTCGTTGGTCCCTTTGAGATTATCGAGCGGATTGGACAGTTGGCTTATCGACTGAGACTGCCTGATGAATTGGCAGCGATGCATGATGTCTTTCATATGGGAAAGCGGTGGCGGATCCGGATCCCGTCTCCCGGCGGCGCAGCGGAAGTTTAAAATTAACGCCGGGAAACGTTCAATACAATAAAACAAACCAACAAACCATTCATAGGGGATTCTTTGATTGTTACCTTGCTGGCGTCTAGGCGCCTGGCTCCGACCAGTTTCACGAGGAAACCGGCACTTCACGGTAGGCGACGGTAGATTACGTCTAATCAAGTCCACGACCAGATTTGATCTTCCTCCGATCAGCCTACACTAGAAGGCTGATGGATTTTATCACGAACGGAATCACCTCGTCGCAGTGATCGAAACAAGTCCGATCACGTAGAAGACGGCGAGAGGCGGCGGCCGGCGACGGCGCTTGGGAGGGCCGACGACGGAGTGTGCAAGAGGAGGTGGGGGGCGGCCGTCCTTTTGTGAGTGGAGGCTAGGTTTAGTTATGATGCTTGTCAATTGCAACCCTAGGCTCAAGACTATGTATAGGTGTGATGGGCTTGAACCGGCCCATTGGACCTGGGGCGGGCCCAGTCCAGCGTATGAACATTCGGTTCATCTGCATCACCGTGGTTTCATCATAATTCCAATCAACGATCAGATCGGACCGATTGACTCAGTTACAAAACTGAATATTATGATGCGAAAACAATTTTTCAGATTACTTAGTCCAAAATGACAGTTTTGCCCCTCAACAGCGGGAAATCGCAATTTGACCCCTGTTGACTTTTAGGAAGTCGCACTCCCTAAAATTCTCCTCATATGCTCAACACATTGAGCTCAGTTTTCATGCGGGAATCATGAATCCAGTACTTGTGTGACCCTCAATGGTTCAGGAATACAGCTAGCCGTGGGCCCACAACCATTGCGGCTCCGAAATCACAATTTCGGACTTGCCCAATGGATCATGTTAAAGCGCCTAGCAACATCGCGCCATGATCCCCTAGGTATCACTGATAGTGCCTGTAAGAACCAGTTGGTCGTGGTTAGCGTACAGTACGGTCCTTTCAACACATATATCCCGATCAGATCAACGATCATTGGTAAATCGAGAGTCGCTAGATATCCGATAGCTATGCATACATCTTGGAGATCGAATAGTGACATCGCGAGTGTAACTAGGTAAACCCATTTACCTAAAACACATCCAGTACTCTGGCCAGAGTTTTATACACTATTATTCCCTCAGATAGCATAGGACATCCACGCATGAGAGCGAGCGGTGAATCCTCGACAACGAAGCATCGACTCCTACATGCATCGGGACCTCACCCAATCCCGCCGCCTAATGACCCCAAGTGAGTCGGCAAACGGGTCAAAGTGAGGCGCCTATCATGTAGAGCCTCAATGACGTTTCGAGTAGTGAGGACTAATCAGTACAACCAAGACCTCGGACTTATCCACTCGACAAATGGTAACCACTTGGAAAGTCCGAACGAGGGTAGTTCGATAGATCACCACGTCACTATCCATATGCATGCTCAGAACATCACAATGTTCCCTACCAATGAAACATGGTACTTCGCATCGCAGATGCTAGTCTCAAGCTCGGGTGGTCTTATCCTCATTTTGACGGCCCAATCGACTAGGAACGAGTTCAGAATACACAGTGACTATTAGATGTGTTTCATGATAGCCGTCATACCCACTATCACATCTAACATACACTATGGTGCATTCTAGGTCTTTATCAAACACAATTGTTAACATTATATAAACATAATGAAGATAAAGAATGCCATAAACAAATGCGAATATCATATATAAATACTGTCATATACAAGAGTCTATAAACCCCCACGCCACAAGTTGGCTAGTTGGGCATCTACTCTAACAATCTCCCACTTGCCCTAAAGCCAACTACTCATCAGACGCAGTCCCATTATTTCGCGATGTTTTTCAAACAACGGTCCTGGCAAGGGCTTCGTAAGTGGATCAGCAACGTTGTCCGCAGAGGCGACTATCCTTAGCAGCAGCTGATGCTGCGATGTACTCAGCCTCAGTGGTTGAATCCGCGATGGTGTCTTGCTTGGAACTCTTCCAAGAGACAGCACCACCATTGAGCATGAATACAAATCCAGAGGTTGACTTCGAATCATCCACGTCACACTGGAAGCTAGAATCAGTGTAGCCTTCCAGTTTCAGTTCACCACCCCCATAGACCATGAACATATTCTTAGTCCTTCGCAAGTACTTAAGAATATCCTTCACAGCCTTCCAATGTAATTGGCCGGGGTTGGACTGGTAGCGGCTCGTGACACTCAGAGCATATGCGACATCCGGTCTAGTTGAGATCATGCCATACATAATACTACCTATTGCCGAGGCATACGGCACACGTGCCATATTCTCTATCTCACCATCAGTATTCGGACACATAGACTTAGATAGAGTGACCCCGTGGCACATAGGTAGGTGTCCTCTCTTGGACTCTTCCATAGAGAACCACTTAAGTATGGTTCGATGTAGGTAGCTTGGGTGAGTCCGAGCATCCGTTTAGATCTATCCCGATAGATCTGTATTCCAAGAATATAGGATGCTTCACCCATGTCCTTCATCGAGAATCTACTAGACAACCATACTTTAGTTGACTTCAGCATTCCTACATCATTCCCAATGAGTAGAATGTCATCAACATAAAGTACGAGGAATGTCACAGCGCTTTTAACTACCTTCTTATATACACATGGCTCCTCGTGATTCTTGATGAAACCAAATTCCTTAATTGTTTCATCGAATCTCAGGTTCCAACTTCTTGATGCTTTTTTGAGACCGTAGATCGATCTCTGAAGTTTGCATACCTTATGCTCACTTCCCACAGATTTGAAACCCTCAGGCTGCGTCATATAGATCTCTTCCTTAATGTTTCCATTAAGGAACACATTTTTCACATCCATTTGCCATATCTCATAGTCGTACCATGCGGCTATGGCAAGTAAGATTCTAATTGACTTGAACATTGCGACTGGTGAAAAGGTTTCATCATAGTCAACACCTTGCCTTTGAGTGTAACCTTTCGCGACTAGTCGTGCCTTGTAGGTCATTACCTTACCATCAGGCCCAAGTTTCCTCTTGTATACCCATTTGCACCCAATAGGAACAATTCCTTCAGGAGGGTTAACAAGAGTCCAAACTTGGTTCGCATGCATTGAGTCAAGCTCAGACTGCATTGCTTCAAGCCACAAATTAGAATCAGCATCGGAAATTGCCTCCTTGAAAGTTCTTGGATCAGATCCAATAACTTGATCACCTTGATCATCTTCAAGGAGAAAGCATATCTCTCAGGAGCCCTAGGAACCCTTTCGGATCTCCTAGGTGCGACCATTTCTGGTACTGGCTCTGGAGGTGCGAGAGACTCACTTGGTACTTCAGTTGGTTCTCGAACCTCTTCGAGTTCTACTATCTTGCCTTTTCTATCAAGTAGAAATTCCCTTTCCATAAAGGTGGCATTCCTAGAAACAAACACTTTTGTTTCACTAGGATAGTAGAAGTAGTATCCAATGGAATTCTTTGGATACCCAATGAAGTAGCATAAGATGGATCTCGTATCCAGCTTATCTCCCACTGTCTGCTTCACGTAAGCAGGACATCCCCAAATCCTCATGTATGAGTACTTGGGTGGTTTGCCCATCCATATCTCATATGGAGTTTTATCCACTGCCTTAGTGTGAACATTGTTCAACAACATTACCGCCGTTTCGAGCGCATAGCCCCAAAACGAGGTAGGAAGTTCAGTGAAGCTCATCATAGATCGAACCATGTCCAACAAGGTCCGATTACGATGCTCCGCTACACCATTGAGCTGTGGTGTGACCGGAGGGGTCCACTGTGCGAGAATCCCATTCTCTTTTAGATAGTCTTGAAATTCAGCACTCAAGTATTCACCACCTAGATCGGATCGAAGTGCTTTAATACTTTTGTCTAGTTGATTTTCTAATTCAGCCTTGAATTCTTTGAACCTTTCAAAAGATTCAGACTTGTGCTTCATCAAGTACAAGTACCCATACCTAGAGTGATCATCGGTAAAGGTGATGAAGTATGTGTGACCATATTTAGTACCAATACTGAATGGATCACACACATCAGTATGGATCAAATCCAATAGGCCTTGAGCACGCTCATCCTTGCCCTTGAAGGGTTTCTTAGTCATCTTTCCCTTAAGACAAGATTCACAAGTCGGTAGGGAGTTAATGTCTGACAGATCAAACATGTCACTCCTAACTAACTTGTTCATCCTACTTAGATAAACATGACCTAGCCTAGCGTGCCAAAGTTGTGATGGGTTTAAGCTATCGTGTTTCCTTTTAATCGTTGTTGTATGTGTTTCGACATCGCGAGTTGGAACGTCTTTTAATTTTAAGGTGTATAAATCGTTTTCGCGTTCCCCAATACCAATCAAACATTCATTCTTGTAAATATTTCAAATCGAATTAGCAAACATACAAGAATATCCATCACTATCAAGCATAGAAATAGAAATAATGTTCTTTATTAATTCGGGAACAAACAAAACGTTTCTCAATAACAACTTAAAATCAGAAGACAGAAATAAATAAACATCTCCTATAGCTACTGCAGCAACTCTTGCTCCATTGCCAAGCCTCAAGTGGGTCTCACCCTCTCTAAGACATCGGCTTCTTGTCATCACCTGCAAATCATTGCAGATATTAGATCAACATCCGGTATCAAGTACCCAAGAAGTCGAATTAAGAGACATATTTATTTCGATATAGAACATACCTTTTGCAGTTCGAAACTGCTCGAGGTACTCCTTGTAGTTCCTCCTCCAATGCCCAGGCTTGTGGCAGTGGTGGCAAACATCCTCAGTCTTGTTCGGCTTGGAAGCCTTTGCCTTTGGCTTCTTGGTGGGCTTTTCCTCCTTCGCAGGGGCAGAACGCTTCTTTCCCTTGCGTCTGGGCCCCTTCTTCGCAGAGGAAGAAGAGCCCATAAGGAGGACGGGCTTGTCCTTCTTTATGGTTCCTTCGAACACTACAAGCATGTTAACCACCTCTTCAAGGGTGACTGCCAGCTTGTTCATGTTGAAGTTGACCACGAAGGGGTCGAATGCAGCAGGCAGTGAGAGGAGAAGCACATCCACAGACAGCTCGTGTGGAAGTGTGATATCAAGGCCCGACAGCTTTTCAACGAGCCCAATCATACAAACCCCATGCTCGCGGACCGAAGTCCCATCGCGCATGCGGCTCGTCATAAGCTCCTTGACAGCCGTGAACCTCTCATGTCGAGAGTTCTCCCCATACAGTTCTTTGAGATGGAAAAGTATGTCAACAGCATACTTTGTCTTCTCAAAGCGCCGTTGCATTTCGTTGGACATCGACGCCATCACATAGCATCGAGTCTTAAGCTCGTCGTCCCACCATTGTTTAAGCGTAACCAGCTCCTCAGGGCTGATATCGGCAGGGGCTTCCTTCGGAGGGCTCTTCTCTATCGTATAAAGAAGTTTCTCCGAAGCCAACACAATGTTGAGGTTTCGAAGCCAGTCTTGGTAGTTCAGACCGGTGAACTTGTTGCTATCCAGTATAGCAGCGAGTGGGTTTTTGATCGAAGACATTGTATAAGCAGTAATACTGAAAAGAAAACATACAATCATCACTAACTATATATAAAATAATCGCTAAGACATAAAACAAGGTCGTTATGTTTTATGAATTACCCTCCCACTATTTTAACGATTTCACCACCCTCTAACGAAATCGAGAAAGCAAGTTTCTTTAGTGGATACACGGAGCCCAATCAAGCAATCATGGACCCGAATAATATCAGCCATCCATGACCCCCAAAAGGTAGTTTCCGATTGCAACCGGTGCAACCTCCATGTATTCACCTCACTTCCAGTAAGGGCCCAATAATATGACGCCGTTTACTATCACGTGTCAAGATGACCCATCAATGTTGAGTCGTGAAGGACGGTCCCCTTAACGTCCCCAATAATATGAGCCAACGTTAAAGGGAGTTCCAACCGAACTCACAACGAGTGTCAATGGCGTGGAAAGCTTTCTGGCATACATGACCCCCTCAATAATATGAGCCGGGCCATGTATACGGGTAGCATCGGCGTACACCCATTATTGATGGAAGGTAGGGATAATTTAAACAAATTTAAATTCCCTTTAGTTTATCGAATAAACTTTTAATCTTGATATTAGTTTTAAATCGTATTTAAAACGAGGGATTTTATTTTCGAAAAGTTTGGTCTCATGCAATATATTTTAAATCATATTTAAAACATGCGAGTTCAACTAACTATATATCACATATATAAACATTGGGATGATCGATCGCGAGAGCTATGCGGTCCGTGGTAGCCAATCACGGACCTGGGTCCAATCCTAGGTGAAATGCAATATGCAATGCAATCCTATTACATTTGCTTCCGGTTTTACAGATCTTCGGTCTTCAATATCTTTGATCGTCATCGGGCCCACCATCTCCAAAAGTCCTCCCACTAAGTCTAGTAATTTACAGTAAATTTCCATGACACATAAGGGATACATTTTAAGGGGTGGGAACGGGCCACAAACAGACCCACTTTTATAAAATGATAATCAACAATATTACAACCGAAATCATAAAAAAACCTAAAGCATACACCTAACATATTGGGGCATGGCTCTCGATCATCCCAATCATGCAATCAATCTAATTAATACGCATAAATTAAATAATCAAATTATTTATCGCAAAATCATATTTTAATCATAAAATCGCATTTTATAATAAAATCGCATTTTGTCGATAAAATCAAATTTTAATCAACAAAATCATATTTAATTATAAAATAATATTTTACAATCAAAATCGTATTTTGCAATTTTTAATTGCATCATATTGAGCCAAAAACAATTTTGGGCCCAAAAATCTCAAAATTTCAAAATCGACCAAAATCGGCCCGATATTGAATATCGGCCCGAAAACTTCATGGGCTGCCCGGGACAGGCCCGAACATACCTAGAAGTAATCAGCCGTCGCAACTCTGACGGAGACGTCGCCGGACGGCGGCCGCCGCCACATATCGCGTGCGGAACAAGGCCGCGCACGGCCGCGAATTGCACGGCACAGCCGCGCAAAGCAATGCGCGACCAGCGCATCTCCACACGTCCATCATCACGCAACCAGTGCGCAAATTCTTCCCATCAGCCGCCGTTCGTTGGCGCAACAGTTTGCGCAATCAACAGCTACTGGACGACATGCGCATGGCGCACGCGCACATGCGCGCGGGGGGAGGGGCCGCCGCCGTGTGCGGCGGCCGGCGGCTATTGGAAAAAAAAAATTTTTTGTTCGATCTGAAAAACATGAGATTCATGCAATTATGGCACTATGTATTGAAGGATCCGAGCCCTGGCTCTGATACCACTTATCGGAAAGCGGTGGCGGATCCGGATCCCGTCTCCCGGAGGCACAGCGAAAGTTTAAAATAAGCGCCGGGAAATGTTCAATACAATACAAACAACACTATAAACCATTCATAGGGCGTTTCTCGGGGTGTTACCTTGCTGGCGCCAGGCGCCTGGCTCCAACCAGAATCACAGGGAGACTGGCTCTTCACGGTAGGCGGTGGTAGATTACGTCTAATCAGGTCCACGACCGGATTTGATC
>KQ996441.1:94102-115306 GCA_001598015.1 Dorcoceras hygrometricum
GTGATGGGCTTGAACCGGCCCATTGGACCTGGGGCGGGCCCAGTCCAGCGTATGAACATTCGGTTCATCTGCATCACCGTGGTTTCATCATAATTCCGATCGACGATCAGATTGGACCGATCGAATCAGTTTCCAAAACTGAATATTATGATGCGAAAATAATTTTTCAGATTACTTAGTCCAAAATGACAGTTTGCCCCTCAACAGCGGGAAATCGCAATTTGACCCCTGTTGACTTTTAGGAAGTCGCACTACCTAAAATTATCCTCATATGCTCAACACATTGAGCTCAGTTTCCGTGCAGAAATCACGAATCCAGTACTTGTATGACCCTTAATGGTTCAGGGATACAGCTAGCCGTGGGCCCACAACCATTGCGGCTCCGAAATCACAATTTCGGACTTGCCCAACGGATCATGGTAAAGCACCTAGAAATATCGCGCCATGATCCCCTAGGTATCACTCATAGTGCCTGCAAGAACCAGTTGGTCGTGGTTAGCGTACAGTACGGTCCTTTCAATCCATATACCCCGATCAGATCAACGACCATTGGTGAATCGAGAGTCGCTAGAGATCCGATAACTATGCATAGATCTTGGAGATCGAATAGGGACATCACGAGTGTAACTAGGTAAACCCATTTACCTAAAACACTTCTAGTACTCTGGCCAGAGAATTATCCCCTCAGATAGCATAGGATATCCACGCATGTAAGCGAGCGGTGAATCCTCGACAACGAGGCATCGACTCCTACATGCATCGGGGTCTCACCCAACCCGCCGCCTAATGACCCCAAGTGAGTCGGCAAATGGGTCAAAGTGAGACGCCTATCATGTAGAGTCTCAATGACGTTTCGAGTTGTGAGGACTAATCAGTACAACCAAGACCTCGGACTTATCCACTCGACAAATGGTAACCACTTGGAGAGTCCGAACGAGGGTAGTTCGATAGATCACCAGGTCACTATCTATCTGCATGCTCAGAACATCACAATGTTCCCTACCAATGAAACATGGTACTTTGCATCGCAGATATAGTCTCAATCTCGGGCGGCCTTATCCTCATTTTGATGGCCCAATCGACTAGGAACTAATTCAGAATATACAGTAACTATTAGATGTGTTTTATGATAGCCGTCATACCCACTATCACATCTAACATACACTATGGTGCATTCTAGGTCTTTATCCAACACAATTGTTAACATTATATAAACATAATGAAGATAAAGAATGCCATAAACAAATGCGAATATCATATATAAAGACTGTCATATACAAGAGTCTATAAACCCCCACGCCACAAGTTGGCTAGTTGGGCATCTACTCTAACATTTCATGTGTCAATGTTGAGAAAATATGAGCCAGATCCGTCCCATGTGTTGAGAACCGACGAAGTTGAGCTGGATTCTGCCTTGAGTTATGTTGAATATCCAGTTCAGATTCTGGATAGGAAGGAGAAGCAGCTGAGGAACAAAGTAGTTCCATTGGTGAAGGTCCAATGGAGCAAGCATGGCAGAGAAGAAGCAACTTGGGAACCGGAAGAGAAGATGCAGCGTGAGTGGCCGCATCTGTTTGAGTAGATATTGTATTAGATTTTGGTTTCTGGTTATGTTCTTCCCTAATTGTTGTTTGTTGATTTCCCAGTTATCTTGAACTCTTGGGTTTGAATTAGATGAATTTATGTTTCGTATTCTGATTGTTTGATTGTTTTTCCCTGAGTTTGCCTTTGATTTCGGGGACGAAATCTCTTAAGGTGGGGAGAATGTGAGGAATCAGATTTAGATTAGTGGTTAATTTTGTTGATTGGGATTAGCCACGTTAATTTTGAGGATTTTGCGTTGTTGAAATTCTCTAAGTATTAGAATCAGACGTAGCGCTAGTATAAGAAGCAGACGTAGCGAATTTTGGTAAATTCTATCAGCAGCAAGTTCCTGTAGCGAAAGTCAACGTGGGTCAACGTTACTGTATCTCTCGTCTGGTGGATTTTGAATCAGTAGAGATGACGTAGGTGTGACGCGTTGTTATCTGCTGGCAGTAGTTGCACTTAGAATGGTTGCTGCTGGCAGCAGGCGCGCAAATATAAAGATGATGAGAAGCGACGTCGTTTGTTCAAGTTGAAACGCCGTGTTTTGAGTATTGTGATTGGGTAACCATCCGTTGGCAGCAATGCTTACGTAACCATTACGGCGTCGTTTGGATTAGTTGATGCGTCGTCGTTTTGAATTGTTTAACGCGACCAGTCGTTGGTTTGTCTACCCAGCTGTTGGCAGAAATGATGACGTATCCTGTGCGACGTCGTTTTGCGTTAATTAGCAGGAGCCTTCATACGTCGTTGTTTGATTTAATTAGCGCGACCAGTCTGATGGTTTTTGGAAGGATCTGTTACCAGCTTTTGGTTGTTTCGCTAGAGATATCTGTTGTCAGCTGGTGAAGCACTACGACGTCGTTCGAGTTAGTTGGAACGGTGTCGTTTTGATGTTCTTTTGAGAATACACCAGCTGGTTGTTGCTGCTGGTTTTATCGAAAGAGTAAGATGGTATCTGCTGTAAGATATCTACTGTTCACGTCGACTGGATATATTCTTAATCGTCAATTTATTCAACTCCCGGTAATCTATACATAACCTCATACTTCCATCCTTTTTCTTAACAAATAAAACAGGGGCTCCCCAAGGGGAAGTACTTGGTCTAATAAACCCCTTCTCCAACAGATCTTGTATCTGTTCTTTCAGTTCTTTCATTTCTGATGGAGCTAATCGGTAAGGTGTTCTAGATACTGGAGAAGCTCCTGGAATTAGATCAATTGAAAATTCCAGCTCTCTATCTGGTGGCAGTGCTTGGATATCTTCTGGAAAAACCTCAGGGAACTCATTTACTACCTCTACGACTGACAGCTAGGGTCTATCATGTGAGGAATCAGATTTAGATTAGTGGTTAATTTTGTTGATTGGGATTAGCCACGTGAATTTTGAGGATTTTGCGTTGTTGAAATTCTCTAAGTATTAGAATCAGAAGTAGCGAATTTTGGTAAAGTCTGTCAGCAGCAAGTTCCTGTAGCGAAAGTCAACACGGGTCAACGTTACTGTAGCTCTCGTCTGGTGGATTTTGAATCAGTAGAGATGACGTAGGTGTGACACGTTGTTATCTGCTGGCAGTAGTTGCGCTTAGAATGGTTGCTGCTGGCAGCAGGCGCGCAAATATAAAGATGATGAGAAGCGACGTCGTTTGTTCAAGTTGAAACGCTGTGTTTTGAGTATTGTGATTGGGTAACCAGCCGTTGGCAGCAATGCTTACGTAACCATTACGGCGTTGTTTGGATTAGTTGATGCGTTGTCATTTTGAATTGTTTAACGCGACCAGTCGTTGGTTTGTCTACCAGCTGTTGGCAGAAATGATGACGTATCCTGTGCGACGTTGTTTTGCGTTAATTAGCAGGAGCCTTCATACGTCGTCGTTTGATTTAATTAGCGCGACCAGTCGCTGATGGTTTTTGGAAGGATCTGTTACCAGCTTTTGGTTGTTTCGCTAGAGATATCTGTTGTCAGCTGGTGAAGCACTGCGACGTCGTTCGAGTTAGTTGGAACGGTGTCGTTTTGATGTTCTTTTGAGAATACACCAGCTGGTTGTTGCTGCTGGTTTTATCGAAAGAGTAAGATGGTATCTGCTGTAAGATATCTACTGTTCACGTCGACTGGATATTTTGTGATCAACAGCTGTGGGATTTAAGGGTTATATATATAGAAGTGTTGATCGACACTTAGAAATATTCTGGACCCGATATTTCTTATCTCCTTTTCCAAACCCTCGAATAGCTACTGTTCACCGTGACCTATTTCCGTCGATTGCCGCCGTTCTCCGCCGATGATTTGAGCGATTTTGGTGGCGCTGGATTCGTTGTGAGTTTCTCTTTCGATTGCTACCCATTTGAAGCCCTGAATCAACGTTGGAGAAGAAGTGCAAAGTTGCTGTGTCTTAGTACAGAGAAGTTCGTTGGTTCTTCTGTTGGTTTGAGTTTTTGGGTGAGCATTTCTTATTGTTTCTAGCTTCGGTAGACTTGTAGAACTAGAGCAAGGTTTTGACCGTAGGCTATGATGCTTATAAGTTTAGAATTGAACTATAATTAAGCTTAAATGTGAGGCCCTGTGACAGATTTGAGTTCGCAGGAGGTATCTGCTGGGATTTTCGAAAGCAGGAAGAAGCTGCGTCTTCAGTTGTGGTACCGTGCCTTTGAAAGAATCTGTTGAGGTAGAATCAGCTGTTGAAGGTACGAATTGAGCAGAATTAGCAGCTTAGAGCATGAACATGACTATGATTGATGTTGTGAAATCTGTTGATGTGATTCTGTGAAATTAGTGTAACAGTTTGTTGAATTGATTGAATATTTCATTCCGTTTTCACGTACTGAATGGTATGCATCGACATTGATTATTGATTGGCATTCATGCATACATATTGAGCCTGACAGATTGATGATGACCTGATTGATAGCCACGTTGCGACTGGCCGACTGACTTGTCGTGCCTGAAAAGTCCAACGCTATCATCGGAGTGGTGACCGACTGACTTGTCGTGTCTGAAGACCACCGAGCTGTGATGGGCTGACGGGTCCTGAAGATCACGGACCGATGATTTCCACCGGCTGACTTGTTGTGCGTGGTATAAAGGCTCTATTGATATGATTGCCAGTTGATACACTGGTCTAGCTATCCTATCTTTGATAGCCCTCATGCATTTCATAGCATTGATTATAGCATGTTTCATGATTAGCTGTTTTGATTAGCTCTCCGTACTGAGGCTTGACCTCGTATCTGTTTTCCTGCTTTTGTGTTGTTTGGGTCTGCGTTACCCATTTGCAGGATCTTCAGGTAACCAAGCTGGACAGAGTGGAGGTTCAGCTGGTCGATCCCCGTTCCCTTGAGTCCCAGTTATATATTTATGTATTGAACCGGGGGATGCCCCGTGTTACTTTGTATTGGGGATCTGTATTCGATTCGAGATTTATTGCTGTTACCTGATTTGTATGAGTCTGAGTCAACTCATATTTTGATTATGAATATTTTGAATGTATGATTTTAAGTTCAGGCCTAAATCATTTCGAAAATTTTTAAGCCCGATTTTACGCTTCCATGATTATGTGCTTAATTGTGCTATTATCTTGAGTATTTAGCACGGGGACTGACATATCAGTCGCTACTAAGGATGATATAATTAAAGGGACTACATTAACATGTTTGGCTAAAAACTGAAATGAATCTTTCCCTGGTGGGTTGACAGCTACTGTTCGTAGCTTGAAATCAATTACTACCCCATACTTAGTTAGCCAATGTATTCCCAAAATCATATCAAATTCTGGCATCGGCAATAAAATTAAATCAGCAGTAATCTGATGCCCTTGAAGTTTAAGTTCTAAACTCCTAAACAATTCGTGCGATACCAGCTTCTCTCCTGATGGTACCGATACACAATAACCTATCATTACTTGCTCCGGTTGGATAAACAATTTCTTAACAAACTCTGCCGCAATGAATGAATGTGTAGCTCCTGAATCTATTAAGCCAGAGAAGGAAATCCAGCTATCAAAATTTCACCTGTGACTACTGTTGAGTCTGGATTGGCTTGTTCAGCTGTCATTACATAGGCTCTGCTAGTCACCAGTTGCTTGAACTTTGGACAATATTTCAAAATATGTCCGGGCATTCCACATTTATAGCAGACGTTTTGTCCAAGTCTGCATTGTCCAGGATGGTGCTTGTGGCACTTAGGACATTCTGATCTATTATTACCAGCAGGAACAGAGCTAATAGGTTGAATCGGTAGAGGCTTTTGCTCCTGAGGCCTCTGCTGGTTCTTGTTCTGTTTCTTGAATGTCCTCTGGTCCTTCTGCTGAAAGGCTTGTCGCTTCTGCTGCCTTTCCTCATCAACATCTTTCCAATCTCTTTCGATTTGCAGGGCTCTATCCACTGCTTCCCTGTAGGTCTTTGGCACAGATAGCCTAACATTCATTTTGAACATAGGCTTCAATCCTTCCACGAAGTGACTCAGTTTCTCTTCTGGATCACTTCCTATCAATGGCACAAAATAGCACCCTCTTTCGAACTTCCGAACATATTCCTGTTCGGTTAAACTTCCTTGTTTGAGGGTCAAAAATTCCCTCTTCAATTCGGACCTCTTTCCAGCCGTGAAGTATTGCTCAAAGAATACTTGTTTGAAATCTGCCCAAGTAAGATTCAAGAAATCCACTGACAATTTGGCTCCTTCCCACCAAATCATCGCATCCTCTCTCAGCATATAGATAGCGCATCTAGGCCTATCTAAATCAGACATTTGAAGGTACTCAAAAATAACCTCCATGGATTTGATCCAGCTTTCGGCAACTAGTGGATCAGTAGTACCACTAAATTCCTTAGGTTTCTGTCGTCTGAACTTCTCTTGGGGATCATCATTGCTTGGTCCCCTGCTGCTGCTTGATTGGCCATTTCCTCTATTGTTTTGTTCTACTAGCAGCCTTAACAGTTGTGTGATATTAGCATTATTATCACTATCAGTTTCTTCTAGGGGAATATTCCTTCTACTTCTTCCTCTTCCTGCCATCTTATATTCTATAGCCCGCAATCCACCACATACATTTATCAGATCATGCTAAAATAAAAGACAATGCTCTGAAAATAAACTCACAACTTAGAGGAACGGACGATGAACTTTGATCCAGCTGATGGTGCGTGTGTTTATCTCAGGAACGTTGCTCTGATACCATGTTGTGACGCCCGAACCCACGGGAATCACGAATTGGGATAAATAAAAATTTTTGAATAAAAAGAAGGGCTGAAATACAATTTATTATAAGCTGTATTTCTTATAACTTTAAGAAGAAACGGAAAACACGAAGACAAATCTAACAGACACTCAATTGCACGCCAACTATTGGAAACATTTGCGGAAAAACAGACTTTATTATAAATTGAAATTTCGATTTACAACATCTGATATTCTATATAAATGTACAACTGTTGCAACTGATTTACTACAGTACATTATAAAACAAAACAACATCAACTATTACACGGAAAACGCTGGCCTTTGACAAACACACACCACCCAACAGCTGATTCAATTTTCACATTCTGTTCGTGATGGATTTGGATAACAGATCCAGACCTGAGTTTTGAATTACACAAAACCTATTATTGTGTTACTAATGTTTATACTTAGTGTACAGATGTTACCTGAAAATACAACAAGAAAAGAGTTTATCAGTCGCAAGAAAATAAGGAACAAATCAGTAACTGAAAGAAGGCGACGTGAAGTGAACATGAAAATCAGCATTGAGGTTGCTGTTAATAAAACATATTGAAGGTCGCTGTTGATAATAGATGTTGAAAGTTGCACAGTATAAATCTGGAAAAGAACTGTTGGAATGAAGTTAACGAGAAAAGTGGGAAGATGTATCGCCTACAAGAAGATATTGTGAAGAAATATAGAAGGAACAGGAGATGTCCGATTGAAGTGAACAGGAGAAGCCTTATGCGCTAATGAAGAATGAAGTCTGTTCAAAGTATAATTTGTGTAGTCTGCAACGATAAGAAAATCAGCAACTGTGAACATGAATAAGTTGAAGAGAAGAAACATCTGTTTAAGGTTGATGTCGACAGAATAAATATGATGGCTGCAAGAGTCTGTGAAGAACAAGATAAAAGATAGGTGAAATCTGGAAGATGTATTACAAGCAGAAGATTAATCCAGTCGCAAGAAGCAGAGTGTCCAGGAGTGAAGAGTGAAGTCTGGATAGTTGCAAAGAAGAAATGAAAGCAGCGTCTGGACAGTTGCAAAGATAAACCAGACGCTGCATGAAGAGTAACCAGATGCTGCAATGAATAAAAATTAGTCGCTGCAATGGAATAAAACCAGACGTTGAAATAAAGATGAACCAGACGCTGGTCTTGCACAGAATTAACCAGACGCAGAAATTATACCAGATGCTGTAAAGAAAGTACAACCAGACGTTGTGTTGAAAAATACCAGACGTTGTGCTACAAAGTTGAAACCAGACGTTGGAACAAGAAGCTAAACCAGCAGTTGCAAAAATTCAAGAGTTCAACAGAAGAAAATAAGTCATTTCAAATCAGAAGAAATGTATACCAGTTGTTGTCCAAATGTAACAGAAGAAGTAATATCAGCATAAGACATGAATTCAGTAGTTGCGAAGCAAAAACCAGATGTTGCGCTAAGGAAAAGAAACCAGACGTTTTGCTAAACAAGGAAATAAATAAACCAGAAGTTGGCTAAACAAAGTTGAACCAGACGTGAAGAACAGAGGCAGTTGAAGTTGATTTCAGCAGTAATTAAGAAGAAATTCAGTCGTGAAGAAGAAACGCTTGTTCAGCAGTAGATGTATTTGAAGAAGAAGCAAAGTTAAAGAAAAACCAGACGAAGATACAACAGCTGATGTGCAAAGACAGTTGAATTAGCTGTTGAGCGAAGATGAGAATAAAATCAGTTGTAGCGCAAAGAAGGGTTTGAAGCAGCTGTTGCCTTAAGGAAAAGATATACCAGCCGTTGGTTTAGTTAAACCATTGAAGATAAAACAGCTGCTGGAACGAAAAAGTCAAAATCACAAGATGACAAAAAGCCTGCAAAAGAAAGGACACAAGGACAACGCTGTCGGTACTTTATAGAACATATTTTGAATGGGAAGAAAAGTGTGTCAAACGGGAAGAAATTTGAACAGAGGCTTTATATACGAGAAGAACGCCATTGAAGAGATACGGTTGTTGTTGCACAGAAAAGATTAAATCAAAAGGAGACAACAATCAAAGGTAAGATGAACCTGAAGCGAAGCTGTCAACTATCATACATAGAGAAGCTTATTGCAGTTGACAGCTGAGCTAGAATTAGCTTTTGTAGAAGCAACTTCCCTAGTGTGTGAGAAATATAGAAATAGAGAGTTGAGCGTTTTATTGTAAAAATCTCACACACAGATTCACTCGCACATTTCGTGAGTTGAGCTATTTAGATTAGCGAGTGAATCACAAACACAAAACTATCATTGTAGTCTTTGAACAGAGACGTAAAACAAGTTCCTGTTTAGTTAGACACACAGTTGCGGCTGGTGTGCATTGGTGCTGATAGGAGTTCATCTGAAGCGAGGCTCGGTGACTCATTAGTCTTTGAACAGAGACGTTAAACAAGTTCTTGTTTAGTTAGACACACAGTTGCGGCTGGTGTGCACTTGTTGAAGCTTGGAGTTCACCTGGAGCGAGGCTCTGTGACTCTTCTTCTAGTGGAACTTCCGAGGAGGAAGAAGGGGAGATGTAGGAGATTGAGCTCCGAACTTCCATAAACAAATATGAGTGTATTGTATTCTTTTATTTACAGTTCCGCATACGCATATTTAATTTAGCACGCACGCATACATTTCAGATTGCACACTTGCACATTCGAACAGATTTATGTTGAACATAAATCTGTTTGTGTTGTTTTAAAATTTAGGATTCTGTTCTGGTGTTTTCCGCATGTTTTTATTACATACCAGATCCGTCTCCGGTGCTCTAGTATTTTAATGTTCAAGAACCCGAGGTATTGCACCTCTTAATAGCAACGCAAATTTTTTATTATCAGTAGCAGCGCTTGTGTGCATTAATTCCTATCCTTCGGTCCTAACAGTTCGCTCTCCAGCTGTCGCACCTGCCCGATTTTAAAAGCTAATGAGCCTAGGGGCTCAGCAAGTAAAACCTGAATAATAACAAGTTCAAATACGCAGGTGGACATCTGATCAATACATAAGTTAAAGGAACATCAATGATCAATATCATTTTCTTTCGTAAACATTTCATAAACATTCATTCTTTCTTTCATAAACTTGGAGACAGGGGATAATAGACCAAATCTCAACATCAATATCATTTTTCCTTAGATTTATGGCTCAGAATCTCTCCTTAGGTCCGTGTTGCACCTGATCAAGTGACTACTGATATCAGCCTTAGCCATTGGCTTCTTTGCGTTATGGCAACCGACATATAGACGACTGCTCACCCTTCTCTATATGGGAGGGCAACTGATAGCTGCTCACCTCACCCTTTATGACCGTCTGTTATCTTTGCCATAAATCTTAAAATAAACTTTTGTTCCTTTAACATTCTTTCTTTAAACTTTCTTTCTTAAAATCCTCGGGTTTCTTGCTTCCACTTTAAAAATTTTACTGAGTATCGAATTCAGCTTTTGGAAACATATCATTGAAATGAAACCAGTCGTAAGAGAAACCAGTTGCAATGAATAGGAACCAGTCGCAAGACAGGAATCAGTCTCAACAAAAATGGAACAGTACTATGAAACAAAACAGATTTCTACTGTTCACGGGTTGTGCTAAAAGAAACCAGCTGCAAGGTCTTTTTACTAAAAACAAACGTATTAAATGAAACGACGTCGTTAGCGCATCAACCAGTCGCAAGAAAAGCGCTAACATACGTGAAACCAGACGCAAGGATTTTCGCTAAATATCCAGACGCAAGGAATAGAAAACAGTCACAATGAATAGTATCAGTCGCAATGAATAGTACTTTAGAAGTGAATAGTGCAATTGCTGGAATAATACAATGGAATGCAACTGCTGGAATGAACAGTGCAACTACTGATTTTAAAACGAAATGCAACTGCTGGAATGAACAGTGAAAATACTAATTTTACAACGAAATGCAACTGCTGGAATGAACAGTGCAACTACTGATTTTACAACGAAAACAACGCAACTGTTGGAATTTGACTTGATATTTGTAACATAAAAACAACAATTATGCTATCAGCTGTTGCCTATCAAACCAGACTTTATACTGATTCAACTAGCAACCACCGATTACATAGTTATCAAATTCTGATATTACGACTACTGAAAGGAAGAACATTCATAAACATTCTTGGATTAAACTCGAATCCTCAGTACTTTTAAAACATCATAAACTTTCTGGAAAACATTTGGAAGCATCAAAACATCATTTGAACCCATCTTTCTTTCCTTCTTTCATGCATAAATCATTTTAAACATGAACTTTAAACATACTGTAACAAATAGGCGAGGAGACTCAGAAAACATCAATATATGCTTTAAATGGTGAGTCAAGAATCAAATTTTACTTGCCTTAAACGAAGTTTTGCAACAGCAACCGATTTCCACAGAAATCTTCTCCTTTAAGCAACGCACGAACTTCTCTGGAAAATATTTGGAAGAACACTAAAGATTTTCTTTGCAAATGATAAGGATTTTGCTTTCAAAATAGATTTTTATATGAAAGGGATTAGTGGCATGCTACTTGTGAAATTAAGCATGACACACTTAATTTAGAAGAATTCCCTTCCTCTCATTATAATTTGAAAAACACCAAACCTTTTTCAAAAGAAATCATTTGTCCTCCTTAAAGATATTTTCAAATCCCTTTAAAAACTACTCGTGCATCACCCTTGGAGTCATCCACTGAAACATATGAAAGGGATTAGTGGCATGCTACTTGTGAAATTAAGCATGACACACTTAATTTAGAAGAATTCCCTTCCTCTCATTATAATTTGAAAAACACCAAACCTTTTTCAAAAGAAATCATTTGTCCTCCTTAAAGATATTTTCAAATCCCTTTAAAAACTACTCGTGCATCACCCTTGGAGTCATCCACTGAAACCAGCTACGTCACATCTATTTTTCTGAAATCACTTAAAACAGACATGCATAACATTTCAACATGCGATTTTAAATCTATAAAATGAACAAAATGCATAATGTGGTCCTATTGATTTTTGGGGCGTTACATGAGTCCTCTAAGTTGATCTATGTATTGATAGCTGAGACGAGAGTACGTTATCTGAGCTGCACGGTATGCATTGGCTTGAGAGCTGTGAGCTTTTGTGGAGTTGTGTGGCCTGATCTGATCGGCATATGCAGCTGAGTGGTGTAAGCTGAGCTTTTATAGCGCTTACTGTTCTGGAGACCGTAAGCTGAGCTGAATGCTCTGTGCTTGTTAGGATCAAGCGCTTACCACTAGGCCAAAAGCTATAGCTGTTAGCCAAGGTGCAACTTTATTTCCTTATAATGTGGCAGCGCAGAGTGCACCTATTATGTGCATTAGGATTGGGCTGTTAGGCCCATGAGTCAGGGGAGATGCGTGTCTAACTGCTGGTGCTGTCTCAATTCCCTTAGAGATCAGTCTTACCCTTCCCCTACCGCCGGCCCTATCCCCAGCAGAGATAGTATTACCCGTTAAGATCTGGCATCATAATTTTACAGCCCACATGGCCAACCAGATCAAGCGGCGCAACGTCAGCAGCTTGACGTACGAGAACTTCCCAGGAGGTCACCCATCCCAGTACTGTTCTCACCCTTGCACGCTTAACTCAACAGTGCTGATCTATGATCGCGAGCTGTATAGTCACGAGCTGTTCTAAGCTTAGGCACTACGGTCTGAGAGCATCGCTATGAGGTCTGGAGGATTGGTGGATTAATTAAGGAGACTAATCGAGTGTAGCATAGAACAAATCAGGTGTGAGATGATCTGGGTGGATTATCTCATAGCTGAATTGCTTTGTGTAGCATAAGTTGATCTGTGTGGAACGGTTCTGAGCTGAACTTCTTCGTTGCATGTTATGCTGGTTTCTGTCGCTGACTGTTTTGTGGGAAACAACTTTGGAGTGAGCAGCTTTGAGAAGAACTGTGTAGTATAAGCTGTTAGGAGCTGAAACGTAACTGGATTCAGCTTGGAGATGTTGGGTGCCCTGAGCTGAGTACTCAGATTTTGGGTGTGGTGCCACTTTGTTTAATGGTATCAGCTTAGGCATAAGCTGGAAGCAGCATCCTGTGTAGGCCGCTGCTTTTCGTAGTTACCAGATCGGACAAGAGTTGTTCGTGATTGTCAGCTTTGGTGAGAAATGTTCAGTACGCGTAAGCTGGCCAGTTCATGAGCTGGCCTATTGCTACGATCTGCTACTACTGTGCACGGTGTGAGCTATTTTGTACTGTCAGAGTGGGTGTGAGCTTGCTTAACTCTCCTGAGCTGGATGGAGCGAGATCTGAGTACACGAGAGCTGAAACGTGTGCGTGAGCTGTATCTTTAGTGAGAGCGTGATTTGTTTCGTGAGCGTGAGCTGCTTGTGAATGTGATCTATGAAGAGCGTGGTCTGTAGGGAGCACGGGCTGTTGGGAGCGAGAGCTAATTTGAATGTGCATGCTGAGCTGCATGTCTGGGCTGAATACAATGTTGAGATTTGAGCTGATCTGCGACCACTGTAGCCGTGATCTGAAGAGCTTTAGTATATATACCTTCTCGTTGACCAACACTTAGTCATTTTAGACCATTCATTCTCTTACCCTCTCCTGGGAGCCCCGACAGATATGTTCCAAACCCTTGTCGTGGTCACTGTTCACCGACCTAGTACTTTTTCAGATAATAGGATATTGATCGACCAGTTTTGAGCGAGGGTACCACGGTTAGAAACCTCTCATCAAGCTCGACGTTCCTGTATCATTTTGAAGTCATGAGGAGGCTGGACTGAGGCAGTCTAAGAGAAGCTTCGTGAATTTTATTTTGCGATTTCCGGCCTTTTGAGTTGTGCTTCAGGTAACTGAGGCTGTTAGTGTCGATTTCAAACCATAGTTCTTACCTTGAGATAGGTTTGAACTGTGAGGCCAGGTAGAGCTGGCCGTGTTTTGGAGCTTCGGCCGTGAGCCGTTGAACTTGAACCAAAACTGATTTCTTAGGTATCTTGGCAGATTAGAGCCTCTCTTGTGGATTCTGGCGTGTTTTATCTACCCTAAGCTGTTGGCCATGATTTGTGCGCCGATTGTGGTGTGAGCTGCTCTGAATGTGAGCTTTGTTGATGTATTTTGACAAGATCTGCGTAAGGTACGAATCTGAGCTTGTATTTACAGCTTTGAGATAAGCATGTGAACGTAATTGTGGCTGTGTGCTAAGCTGTCGTAGCCTGGTCGTGTGTATTCTGTGTTGCTGTAACTTTATATGCGTGCACTTAACCGTGTTATGCATGTTGTCATTTGAGCTGTCTACGTGACAAGTTGCCGTAGCTACTTATGCGTGTGCTGGGTACCCGCTCTATTGTTTTGAGTATACTGTCGTGCCTGTGGCTATGAGCTGAATTGCTAAGCCCAGTATCGCATGGTAGAGCCTAAGCGGAATGTTTTATACATGCGTGTGATTTCTGTAGCTGTTTTCTTATGCTGTTCAGTCGTGTATTGCGTGATGTTCATGATTTTGTTGGCATTGCATACACGCATCTCATTTTGAGCCTGAATTCCTTGGTAACCGATTAATCACTGAGTCATGATTTTTCGGCTGAGTCGCCATGCCTTGGAATCCAATGTTTTCATTGAGTCGTGATTTCCAGCTTAGTCGTTGTGCTTTGGATTTCGATAATTTACTGAGTTTTGATTTCAAGCTGAGTCGGTGTGCTTTGATATCGATGATTCTTGGTACCTCTCATGCATTGCACGCCATGTTATGTTAAATGTGTTATTTGATATCTGTTGTATGATTGCTCTTCGTATTGAGGTTTGAACTCATTTGTTTTTCCCTTGGGGCTGCTTTGGTCGTGTGTTTGGCCACTACAGGTTTTCAGGTAAATCAGTCGGTCCGAGAGATGAGTCAGCTGATGAATCCCCATGAGTGTTGAGTGTCCCAGTTATATGTATGTTGTATCGAGTCATTGCCAGGGGATGCCCTGTGTAGTTGTTATTTATTTATTTGATTTGGGATTGTATGCATATATATATACTTTTTGGTTGATGTTTGTTACTGTTGACTTTTGAATCAAAGTCTATATTTTGAGTACGCGAGTATTTTGAAGTATATTTCTGTTCAGCCTAAAAGAAAAATTTTAATCACTTTTTAAGCTTCCGCAGTTTTGCGATAATTGCGTGCTTATTTTGATATTATGAGCACCGGGCCTGAAATTTTGGTATCAGAGCTTAAACTGGAATAAGCTCGGTTCTTTTTCCATCACACTCGAGTCTAGGCACAATGTTTGTCCTCCTGCATGTGCTTGACTACTTGATTTCATACTTTTTGTGCTTACCTTTGAGTGCCTCTTAGATGCCGCCGAGGAGAGGTAGAGGTAGAGCTGGTAGGCAGGTTGTAGATGAGTCGAGAGCTTCGGATAGTGAGGAGGATATTTCCCAGCCGAGAGTTCATTTGAGACGTAGTACGAGGTAGACCGACGTTGAGGTGGAGCATTTGACTCGACGGATAGATGATATGGAGCTGGTTCTGGCTAGGTTCCAGCGGATGAATCCTTCTACCTTCACTGGTGCTGATGGTGGACTTGAAGCCAAGGAATGGCTTGAGCACATGATGGGATTGTTTGACCGTGTGCAATACGATGAGGAGAGGAGACTGAGTTTGGCGATGTTCCAGTTGTGGGAGCAGGCGCAACGTTGGTGGAGAGGTGTTTCCCTAGCGATGACAGAGATTGGAATGGTGCTCTCGTTGGAGAGTTTCTGTGCCACGTTCCATCATTAGTACATCCCCTAGTCGTACTACAACACCAAGGAGCGTGAGTTCGATAACTTGGTGCAACGGAATCAAAAGATGGCCGAGTATGCTAGACAGTTTTCTTCGCTTCTCGCCTATGTACACGTGGTTGGCCGAGAGAGAGCGAAGCAGAACAAGTTTTTGGAAGGTCTGAGGTCGGATCTTTCTCCATTGCTAATAGCAAGTTCCCCTTCTACCTATGCTGATGCCGTGAACCGAGCGATAGACATCGAGGAGGACCTTTTGAATAGCCAATCTCAGGTCCAGCCGACAGCTGGACAGACTGTTTCTCCTGTGCCTTATGGGAAGCTTCTTCCCAACCTTCTCAGGCACCACAGTCTTCAAACCGTCAGAGGTTTAGACCGAGATGGAAGTAGTTCAAGAGAACCGGTTTGAGTTCTTCGGGTTCAGACAGTTCTGGTGGAGTGAGTTCAAAGTCGGGATTCTGTGGTCAGTGTGGTGGCAAGCATCCGACTTCACAGTGTCATGGAGTGTTGGGCGCTTGCAATACTTGTGGGCATATTGGACACTTTGACAGGATGTGTTCTGCCAAGGGACATCGTTCTAACCTGTCGCAGCAGGGTGTTTCTGGAGGTTCTTCACGAAGACCGTATCCCCCTGCTCAGCCCCGACGATCAGACTATCAACCACCTGAAGCATCTAGGTTCAGAGGGCCTTCTCAATCAGCACTCGGGACTTCAATGGGCTCAAGTGAATGCGATGATAGGAGAGCAAGCTGAAAATTTGCCAGAGGAGTGATTGCAGGTACTCACTTTGTTTTTGGTTTTTCCTGCGCAATTTTTGTACACGAGAACATCACACCTGTTGCTATTTGAAATGTTTGTGTTTGAGTGTGGGTTGATTATACCCCACCTTGTTTGTGTGATGTGGTGTTTTTGTGCCGATGTTAGTTGGATTTTCCCGTGAGATAGTGCTGATTTGGATCGCTAAGTTTGAGGAGAAGGTGTTGGTGACATCCCCATTGTTCGATAGTTCCTTGACATCTTCCAGGATGAGGTCCCTAGATTTTCCTTTGGAACGAGAGATTTTTTTCAGCTTTGAGTTGGTGCCAGTAACTGCTCCGATGTCCGAAACTCCCTACTATTTGGCGCCCACTGAATTGAGGGATTTTTGGCGATAGCCAGGCCAATGATGCTGCTGTGACCCAGTAGGATAGGGAATTTTTCTTGGAGAAGTGGATATGAGTCTACCCTTCAGACACTGGTGTTAAGCTGATTTGTGCAGCATGTGAGGCCTTGTAGTCAAATTAATATGGATCAGCATAGACGGGATCTTCGGACGTGAGTCGTGCGAGCTGATCTTAAGTCACTTGTGAGCTGGGTACCACTATCTGATTAGGTAGCGTGTCGTTGTGGTTCGCGTTTAGTTGAGCCTTTTTCCAGCTTTGAGTTGAGTTGGATGTTTGTGCTGAGTAGAAGCTTAGAGTTTTGCTGATCTATTACCCATGGTGATCTGTGTGGGCTGTGTGTTTTGGTAAGCTAAGCTGAACTGAAGTTAGCTTAGAGCATGCTTGACCACTGTACCTGTGTTTGTTGTACCTTTAGGATCGGGAGGTTTTGAGGTGTGCTCCTTCGTATCTACTTCTAGTGGTACCCCAGTGGTATTGGAAGCACTTTGATATGGATTCAGTTATCCATTTACCTTCTTTGGGTCGAGGTTGTGAGACAATTTTGGGTAATGGTTGATATAAGTCAATCCGTGCTAGGTCCCTTTTGTAAGGCAAATTGTATGCGGAAGATGATGAGGTTGTTCATAGACCTTGCGATGATTTCGCATGGTGTGCCGGTTTCGTTAGTGTTCGGCAAGGTTTCTAGGTTTACTTCCTGATGTTGGAAGAGCTTGCAGGCATCTTTGGGGTCTAGATTGGCTGTGAGAGCATCATGACACCCCAATCAGATGAACAATCTGAGTGGACCATAGAGATTTTAGAAAATTTCTGATAGTTGTAGCGATGAGTTTAAAGTAGAATATCGTGTGTTCTGTGAATTTCTCCTTTCTAGAGCGTGATGAGTTTTGATATGGAGGGTAATTTAGCTCCTAGATTCATCGGTCTATATGAGATTAACGAGGGAATTGGATCTTTGGCGTGCAGATGTCAGATACCGACTGAGTTGTCGTGGATGCATGATGAGTCTCATGTGTCAAGGCTGAGGAATTTTGAGCCGTATCCTTTCCATGTGTTGACAACCAATGGAGTTGAGCTGGACCAGACCCTGAGCTTCATTTTTTATCCAGTGAGAATCCTGGACAGAGAGAGAAATGATTGAGGAATAAGATCATACCTTGGGTTATGGCGCAATGGAGCGATTTTGGTGGAGAGATAGGTTACCTGTGTAGTGGCAGCCTCGATGAGACAAGAGTATTCTAACCTTCGAGTACTCTTCCTGTTTGTCCAATGTAGTACTGGTGCCAAAGGCTACGGGGAAGTGGCGCATGTGTGTAGATTTCCGTGACTTGAACAAGGCTTGCCCAAAGGGCTGCTATCCGCTTCCCAGAATTGATCAGCTTGTTGATTTCACTTCCGGCCATGAATTACTTTGTTTCCTACACGCCTATCAAGGGTACCATCAGATTTCTTTCGCTGAGAAAGACCCGAGCAAGGTCAGCTTTATCACAGTAGATGGGACGTTATGCTATGTTGTTATGCTTTTCGGTCTCAAAAACACAGGAGCGACTTACCAAAGTCTCATGGATAAGGTATTTAGGAAACAAATTGGAAGAAACATTGAGTTCTATGTGGATGACATTTTGGTAAATCTCGGGAAAAAAACCCTTCATTTCAGACGTTGAAGAAACATTCAATATGCTTCGAGAATATCAGGTTAAAATAAACCCCAATAAGTGAATTTTCGGAGCTCGGATGGAAAAATTCCTGGGATATATGGTCACATATCCGGGGATTGAGGCTAATACCGAAAAGGAACAGGCTCTGGCCTCGATGTGCTCACCACGCAATGTCAATGAAGTACAAAGGTTACAGGAAGGATAGCCGCTCTATCTCGATTCATTTCTCGATCCACAGATCGGATCCTCCCTTTCTTCAAAATACTCTGCAAAGCTAGAAAGTTTGAATGGAATGAGCACAGTGAGAAATCCTTCCAAGAGTTGAAGGAATATTTGAAGGAGTTTCAAGTGCTTAATAAACCTAGGGTCGGGGAGCAACTGTTCGTTTATCTTGACGTAACACCATAAGCCACAAGTTTAGTCCTTGTTCGGGTGGAAGGACAAACACACCATCCTATTTATTTCGTGATCCATGCTTTGAAAGGGGAGAAGTGAACTACACCACGCAGGAAAAGTTGGCCTTGGCTTTGGTCATTACAGCTCAATGGCTGAGGCCTTACTTCCTCTCCCATCCTATTACAGTGTTGACCAATAGTGCCCTGGTATAGCGTCGCGCACCCCGATGCCTCAGGAAGGTTGGTAAAGTGGGTCACCAAGCTCAGTGAATATGACATCCAATTCAAACTTTGGGCAGCCATCAAAGCACAGGCCTTAGCTAATTTTCTAGAAGAGACTACCCACCTTGAGCAAGAGGAGTGGTGGAAGATCGATGTGGATGGATCGTCTTGCTCGTCTGGAAGAAGTGTCGGAGTAGTCATGGTGTCCCCCTGGGGCAAGAGACAAGCATGGCCGTAACTCTAGATTTTAAAGCCTCCAACAATGAAGCAGCGTATGAAGCCCGACGCAGCGGGCTTCGAGCTGCTAAGAAAATGGGGATAGCTTCAGTTTTTCTCTATTCCACTAGTGTAATGGGATGTTCAAGGTAAAGAACAAAAAGATGGTTAAATATGCAGAAGCCCTGAGCCAAATGATTGAAAATTTTTCCGAACTCATCTTGGAGAAGATACCTCGAGAGAAGAATGAAAAAGCAGATAGGATTTCACGGATGGCAAGTCTCTAATCCCAGCCTTGGGCCAAGAAGTGCTGGGACTACAACTGGTTTCACAATTTTACCAGGACGAAACAGGCTCGAAAAGTATGCCTACTTCAGATTGGCGATATGACATATATGAGTACATTGCCCATAAAGTTCTACCGGAGAATCCCCAACAGGCTCGTCAAATAAAGTGATGAGTTCTTCACTTTTTGTTACTAAATGATACATTGTACAAAAGGTCTTTTTCACGGAAAAATGCTTGGTCCCGGAGGAAGCAAGGTATGTATTAAGGGAGATACACGAAGGATGTTGCGGAAATCATCTTCGGAGTATAGCTCTGGTCAGAAAAGCTCTCCTCGCAATGTTCTTTTGGCTCACTATGCAGCAGGATGCCTTAGTTCTTGTCCGATCTTGTCATGGTTGCCAAAAGCATGCCAATCTACAGAAGCAGCCCGTCGAGCTCTTAAAGAAGTCCTGCCCTCGTGTCCATTCGATCAGTGGGGCATGGATATTGTAGATCCCTTTTTCCCCACGGGAGGACAGAAGAAATTTTTGTTGGTCTCCGTAGACTACTTCTCCAAGTGGGTAGAGGCCGAGCCTTTGGCAAAATTATCTGAGGCTGAGGTATTAAATTTGTAGTGGAAAAACATCGTTTGCCGCTTCGGAATACCTCAAAGGCTTGTATCAGATAATGGAAGGCAATTCTCCAAGGCAAAGATTCGAGCATGGTGCCAGGAAATGAATATCGAACAAATTTTCACCATAGTGGCTTATCCTCAGAGTAATGGACAGATAGAAGTTACCAACCGGTCCATTGTGCAAGCTCTCAAAGCACGACTGGGCTCATTTAGAGGGAACTGGGCGGATGAACTACCCAGTTGTTGTTGGGATGGGTCCGGATCCGCACCCCGGCAGGCAGCGGAAGAACAAAAATTTTACCGGGATGCGATCAATACGAATAATCAAAACAAATCTACGTATCAACATACATAGGGTGTTTAGCAGGTCACCTGTCTGGCACTTGTGCCTGGCTCCAACCGGTGTTTCAAGAACCCGGCGCTTCTCGGTTGATTGCGGTAGATTCGTCAATCCGGTCCACGACCAGACTCGAGGCTCCTTCGTCAGACTGCACTAGAAGTCCTGACGAGATCAGCACGATCGGATTCTCCACGTCGAATTGGCCGGAACAAAATTCCGGCGACAATCGGCGGCGGCGGCGGCGGCGCACGGCGGCGGCGGCGGCGGCTTGAGTGGAGAGGAGGGGAGGGCGGCTATGCTTAGGGTTTTGTGTCTAGGGTTATGACAATGATTACTTATGTTAAGTCTCTTAAGTCTAGACATATATAGACTTAAAGTTGGACTTGGGCCGGTCCAACGGGCCCGAGTCCAAATGACGATATAAATCGCTGCGACTTCATCGTAACTCCGATCGCCGATCAGATCGGACCGATCGACTCAGTTTCCAAAACTGAATGTTATGATGTGAAAAACAATTTTTCAGATCATCTAACCCTAAATAGCAAAATGACCGTTTTGCCCCTCAACAGAATCAAACCCCGGTTTGACCCCTGTTGACTTTCAGGAAGTCATACTTCCCGAAATCCTCTTCTCGTGCTCAACACATTGAGCTGAATATCCGTGTGGGAGTTTCGAATCCAGTACTTGTGTGACCCTCAATGGTTCAGGGATACAGCTAGCCGTGGGCCCACAACCATTGTGGCTCCGGAATCACAATTCCGGACCTACCCAACGGATCATGGTAAAGCGTCTAGCAACATCGCCCCA
>KQ996441.1:116390-138890 GCA_001598015.1 Dorcoceras hygrometricum
GCCTTATCCTCATTTTGACGGCCCAATCGACTAGGAACATGTTTAGAATACACAGCGACTATTAGATGTGTTTCATGATAGCCGTCATACCCACTATCACATCTAACATACGCTTTAGTGTAATCTAGGTCTTTACTCAACACAATTGTAAATCATTACACACATAATGAAAGTAAAGAATGCCATATAAAAGAATGCGAATATCATACATAAAGATCGTTTGTACAAGAGTCAATGAAAACCCACATGCCACAAGTTGGCTAGTTGGGCATCTACTCTAACAGTTGTAACGTCCAAAAATCCTAATTACGTGAGAATGAGTGCATGAGTAGGGGAAAAATGATTTATAGAAAATTATATATCATTTTATGTGATTAAATGATAGTTTTAATGTTTCATGATGTGCATGACATGTTTTTAGCCTATTTGAGTTTCGGACGCGTGGACGAGACTAGGGACGACCGAGGTGAAAATTATTTGAAATTTTTAAGCCCTCATATTTTAGGAGCTAAAATTTATTATTTTAAGCAGAATTTCCGAAAAATATGATTTTATGTATATTTTCCAAAGTGAACCCGTTTTTCACCTATACGAGCTATTTTAATGGACTTTTCTGCATTTTAAAAATTAGGAGGCTTTATATTACGAAAAATTGGAGATTTAAAGCTTAAGTTTAGAATTTTATTTAACATTTTTAATTAGTGAGGGGTTAATATAGGAAAACTCATTTATTTCCTAACTTGTACATTTGCATTCCCCCTAAACCTAATTTTGAAGAAAACCTAGCCTCCTCCCTTCCTCCCTCACTCTAGCCGTCCCCCTCCCCTTGTCAAGGCTCCATAAATTTCTTTCTCAAAGTTTCTTGGAGATTTCAAAGGTTGATCGTCTCATCTCTTGTCCTCCGCTCCGGTAATGCTTAGATTGCATAGTTATTCAAAAAGACATGTTCTATTCTCCATATTTCTCACCATTTAAATCATATCACACTGTTTTGAAATAATTATTGCATGCTTTGTATGTGAATTTATTAGATCTACGTTTATTGTTTACGATTCATGCATGCATCACGATTTTTAACCCGCATTTGAATTGTTTCTTGTGAAGCTTCTGTCATGGGTGGTTCATAGGGCTGGGGTTCAGTCCAAGGGTTGTACCAGTAGTTAGTACATCAAGTTAGCTGTGATGTGAATCCAAACGGGGAGTGATTTGGTCAAGGAATGAATTAGTTATGAATTTTATGATCAGCACGTGTCCTAGCTTGTCGTCTGTGCGCGATAGTAGAGTTGTTGGGGTTGGGTAAGTCGCTCTATGCAGTATGTGTGGTCAAGGTTGATTTCAGGAGATAGATTATTGAGTTAGAGTCACGCAAGTCCAAATGGGAGCGATTTGGTCGATGAGAGAATTAGTTATGAGTTTTATGGCTAGCACGTGTCCTTTTTGCAGTATGCGCGTGAGCAGTGGCATTACGAGAGTTGTGTTGGTCATGTCTTGAATATTTTTTATTATCGTTTGTTCCAATGACTAGTTTATTGAGTTAGAGTGATGTGGGTCGAAACAAGGAGTGATTCGGTTAATAATTGGATTTTTTAATGATTTTTACCATTTTGTCGCTCGAAGTGAGCCTCGTCGGGTCATTTTTGTGAAAATTGAGATTCGAGTCTTAGGGGCTGCCAAAGTTCGTGGATGACTTTTTGATATTTTAAGCATATGTTAAGATTTTTTCCAACATTTTTAGAATTTATTTGATTTATGGGATTTTTGGTCATTGGGACTTTTATTTTGTCAAATTTTAATGTTAAGGACAGAGTATTTTATCAATTTTTAAAGTTAATGGGTCAAGTCATGTTTAGGGTTAAGTTTCATTTTAAGGTTAAGTCTAGGCTTTTGGGCTTAGAATTAGTGGGCCAGACACCTGAACCAGTCCTTAACCGAAGGAGAAAATGTAGAAGCCCATAAATATATATTTAACTATATATGTAGTATTTTAAGTTTATGACTATGCATATTTTTAATGAATGAATTAAATATATATTGATGGATAATCCTTTTAAATTGCATATTTTTTGAATTTCATGCATTATGAATTTTTATGAAATGTTAAAGGCATGTAAGAAAAGAAAATAATTTTGAGTGATTTGTGGCAAAGTGGACGATGATCGGATCCGGGATGCCGGGTCCGGTGAACCTCTGTTAATGTTATAATGATAGACGATGAGCGGATCTGGGATATCGGGCCGCTGAACCTCTGTTAATGTGATAATGGATAAGGTTGGGTGAACCGACCGCCACGTACGTTGGTTTCTTATAATTGATCAATCATTAATATAATGGCCCACGCTTCATGGATACGACTCACACGTTTTATGTTATGCTATGTCATGCCTTATTATGTTATGATAACGATTATGTAATGTTATGACTGATTTTGAGCCATGTTTTATGCTCATTCATGCACGCATGTTTTAAAGTTATTTTACGATATGCTATGTGCTTGCATGTGGTTTTATTATACGTACTTTGTTATTATCAGATAGAGCATGCTGGGCTTTTAGGCTCACTAGGTTTAAATGGTGCATGTGAGCCTGTAGATGATTTCATTCCTATTGGCGGTGAGGATCTCTGAGCGTCCGCTGCAGCTGCTACCCCGTGACCACTCAGTTGTCTCTCCTTTATTTTGAGACATGTTTAGTTTCCGCAATTTATTTACTCTTATTTTACAACAAAATGAATGATTTAAGGTTTCGAGATATTTATTTACGTATGTTTTAAAATGATTTTGAAGAAAGTTTTCAATGGACGAACCATGTTTTCTTTTATGAATGTTTATTCCGCAAAAAAAAATTCTAGAGTTCGGTTCGTTCACCAGTGTATTATGGGCTTACCGAATTTCAGCTCGAGCAGGCACTAGAGAGACAACCTATTGCATGGTTTACGGGACTGAGGCCCTACTATCCTCATAAATCGATCAAGATAGCCTCGGGTAAAAAAATGATGAAGACAATGATGAAATCCGAAACCTTGAGGTGGATCATCTTGAGGAGACAAGTTCTCAGGCCGCAGTACGACTTTCAGCTTATCAATGGAGGATGGACCATGCCTATAATAAAAAGTTCGACCTCGGAGGTACGAGCCAGGGGATCTGGCTTGGAGGAAGATTCAACACCAAGGAGAGAGGGTAAAGCTCGATCCTAAATACGAAGGGCCATTCAAGATTGTGGACAAAGCGAGAGTTGTCACATAGTATCTAGAAAACGCATCAAAAAAAGAACTCGAAGACCTTGGAATATCATCCACCTTCGAAGATACTACGCCTAATTCTTTCCTTTCACAAAAGCTTATCTCATGAATGGAAAGTTTTCTTTTAGAAATTTTAGCAACATCTCGAGTAGCACCCCTACCTGAATACACTATAAGCCCGACCAGCTCAGCATCATAAGCTCAATTTTCATTGGCAAATATCTCGGGTAGCACCCTTACCTGAATACACTATAAGCCCGACCAGCTCGGCATTATAAGCTCAATTTTCATTGACAAACATCTTGGCTAGCACCTCTACCTGCATACACTATAAGCCCGACCAGCTCGGTATCATAAGTCCAATTCTCATTGACAAACATCTTGGGTAACAACCCTACCTGAATACACTATAAGCCCGACCAACTAGTCATCATAAGCCCAATTCTCATTGCAAACATCTTGGGTAACAACCCTACCTGAATACACTATAAGCCCGACCAGCTCGGCATCATAAGCCTAATTCTCATTGGAAAATATCTGGGGTAGCACCTTTACTCCAATATGAGCCCAACTATCTCAACACCATAAGTTGAACTTTCGCTTGTATTAAGACCAAAACGGCTCGAACAGCTCACTTCTTAAGAAATATCGAATAGAGCAAGTATACCCGAATTCGATCGAGGGAAAGATCACCTCGGGTTACCTTCTATCATACTTGTTAAGAAAGCTTGAGCAATCTCCCATTTAATATCCCTAGTTAGATTCAGTTTGCTAAATATAATCCCGGGATGTTCTGTTTAGATACTTCTTGAAAGGATTTTTTTCTAGGCATCCACATCATTACTCAAGAATAATAAGTGGCAAAAACAACATTTCATTAACGTCATTTTGAATATAGACACATCAAATACAAGACTGGGAAGGAGGGATTGCATCTTCAGGCCCCGAGGTGTCTTTGCTGGTCACTTCACCCTCCTCAGGAATGTCCTCTAGAGCCTGCATGACGTCAAGAAATGGGCTGGGTGCTCTGCCTCCGAGTAGACATTAACCCAAAACTGGGATAAACATCCATTAAAGCCTTGCTCAAAGTAGACACAGGCTTTCTCTGTGTACAAGGTTTCAAAATCAGGAGACTTCAAAAACTTCTCCTTCTCTATCACTCCGACGATTTCCACCTTGTCCTTTAGATTTTGGACCTCTCCTTTCAGTTTCTGGATCTCGACTCCAGAGGACTGCACTTGAGCTCCGATCGCTTCAAGCTCGAGCAGCAGCTGTTGTTTCTCCTCATCCTTCTGATTGTGCAGCTTCTCGAACTACTTCATCAGCTGGTCATGGCGGTTTAGTACGCCATCCATGGAGCGACGGGTCAAGACGACCTCGTTATGTGCTTTTGATAGGCGATTTAATGCCTCGTCGCTCCAAACTAGCGCCTGCATAATATAATAGTTAGCCCGAGCACTAATACGATTAACCACAAAAACAAAAATAAGTGAGTACCTGCATACAGTGGAGACCCACAGCCTTGAGGACGACGGAGAAACTCCAAAGAAATGGTGCCTGAAGAGAAACCATGAAGGATACCTCGGGAAAGTTGAGAGCCTCGGAGGGTGGTAACCGGCCTCTCCTCGGGAGGCACCTCCAACGGACTGTTTGGAACCGCTGCCTGCGCCTCCATCCTCACCACTGGGATTTCGCGAATGGGTGATTTCTTCTATGCTGTTGAGAACCCTCCCCCATGGTGGGTAGAGCCTTCCTTTTGCCTTTCCTCGAGCTCGAGGGAGCACTCATGCCCGAGGAACCTTTCTCTTGGACTTTTCTCCCTCACGGTCTTCATCATCTCGGCCTTCCCCATCCTGTCGACTGTAGGAAAAAGAACTATAAAAGTTAGCCCCCCACAAAAGCATATGCAAACCGATGTAAGAGCAAAATAAGACAGTAAAAAAATACCTAGGTCCTCTCCTTGCTCGACCCCTTTACGACTGTACCCATAAAAACACAGAAGATACTCATTAATTAACTCTTGGGCACGAAAGCACATAACACTCATTACGACCAAAAATTTGGACAAGTCGAGAGCATCCTCGGGTATCGAAGGGGAAAGAGTATAGACACATGCCAGGACATGTCATAAACCCACAGACTCCCATGCCTGACATTACACTTAACGTAAAAATATCTGTCCATCCATCCCTTGTGCGAGCTCGGGTTCCCTCCTATAAACCTGAGCTCCGTATTATTAGAAATATAAAACTTCCTAGGACCTAGCCTCTTAACCTGGATGAGCTGCATTAAGGTATAGTTCGATAGAGGGACGTTAAAGAACTTCAAAAAACTCCTAAGGCCAAACGAAAGCTATATCAGTTAGGGTCCAGCTGGCTAGGACTAACTCCACTATGCCTACATAGCTCTACAATGAACCTCGAGATTGGAAATCGGAGGCCCATATCTATATGGTTCATGTAAAAGGTATGGAAGTCTGGTGGGGGCCAGTGAGCTCGGTCACCTACGTCGGGAATAATAACCTCATATCTACTGTTCATTTATCCCTAATATGAGGAATATCTGACTCTCTCAGGGTCGAGGCCTTAATCTCATACCAGGTACACCCCGAGGAGGCGAACTCCGCCTCTTCTTGAGCTACTCTAACTAACCTAGCCTTGTAGATGTCCTGAGCGGTAGGAATGTAACCCTCCTCATTACTAGTTCCTGGATGGCGAGGAGAATCTAAAGACTCAACTGTCCTCCTAACCACACTCCTATCAGGGGACGACATTTTTTCTGAAATAAAACTGGAAAATTTGTTAGGATCGATGGCCCTCGTATTACGTGCATTTTAAAAACATTTGGAAAAGAGGCAGCACGTAATTGGGAAACCAGATCAGCACGGAGCTGGACCAGCAGCTCTGCAAGCTGGTTCGGATCACTTGCGATCTGGCCTATACAAATCTTGAGCTACAATAGCTCAATGTTCTTGAAATGTTTGTGCATCGAGAAATAGATCAGGTAAAATGTAAAATCTTGCGAAAATAACTTGAACTACTCTCTGTTAATCGAAAGCTTATTAACAGTTTTAAACACAGTTTTAAGTATGCAATGTGTGAAATTTAAATGCAGAAAGCTGTAAAGAAATACGCTGCAATTTGTTTATGAAAGTTCGGAGCTGAATCTCCTACGTCTCCCGTTCTTCCACATGGGTAGGATCCACTAGAAGATTTGATTACAATAGCCTCTGTTGCAACCCAATCTGACAGCCCGTGAGCCGCAAGAACTCCTAACCACCTATACACACCAGCCCGCAAGTTGTGTGTCTAACAACACTTCTTTTACGTCTCAGTGAGAAAGACTACAAGACTTGTTTAACGTCTCTGTCCAAAGACTACAATGGAGAGGAATATATTGTGGTTTGATTCACTCACATAACCTAATCAGTTCATCATAGGAATCTGTAAGTGAATAGTGTGTGAGATTTACAGTAAATGCTCAATCTCTCGAATATAAAATCTCACACACTCGGGAAGTGCTCCTCTCTGAACTGGTATCTCGATGCCTTCCCAAGGTTTTTTCGTCGAATAAGATTTCTCTTTGAAGCACACGGCCTGTTCGCTAGCTCACACCTGGGCACACGACCAGCTTGCACACCAGCTGCCACATGAGTGTGCAAACTTTCGACTGGCCACTGCTCTTGCTTTTTGTTTTTCTCTATTCTTCTCGTCAAGAGCATCTCTCCTCTTATCCCCTTTTCACTCATCGCTAATCTTCAGCTTGTGCTTCTCTTAATATAAAGCCTCTGATCCGTTGGACACAAGGTTGTATCCGTTGTAAAGGCTTCTGACAAATATGTACTTTGAGTCCTTTGACATTTAATGCATTGCAGGCTTTATTTGACATGAGCTCTTTTCTTTTTGCGCTTGCAGCCTTTGAAAATTTCGAGCTCTATGTCTTGATCAGACAAATTAGTTTGTCTTCTAGTATTCTGAGATAGCACAAACTGTAAGGCCTCGTGCACAAACAATGAGTTAAACCACGCAAACACTAGCGGAAGCAATAAAATAGTGGCTAAAATTTTCGCTTGGGCCTGACTGAAGGATACATGATTTAAAATACTGTAATACTCAAAATATCCCAGTAATTAAAATAACTCAGTATAACAGTACAGCATTCAACAAATACAAGCACTACATAAAACAACTGAAATACAATAAAGCACAGGGCATCCCTCGGCTAACAGTGCTTATACATATATGCTATACGCTAACTGGGACAATCTAACCATCTCCTGGGGCACCTCCAGCTGGGTCTACTCCACGACCAGCAGAGTAACCATGATAACCTGAAAACACATACACAGGCAAACAACACCAGCCCCATAGGGACATGGGGTCAGACCCTAGTACGGAGAGCAATATAAAACATCTAACGGAAAGCAACAAGTAATATGCAAGCTATGCATGAGAACAGGGCTACAACCGAAACGCAGGGAGCCAAAGAATCTCAAAGCTGATCAAGAACAGATACAACTGATCAACAGTGGCCACGGGGTGTGTGAGTATATGGGAGCTACCCACTCATCTCAACACACGGCACCAGATGCAAAACACAGCTCAACCCGCTGTTGCCAAACTCATGTGATGTGTGAGCTACCCACTCCGCTCATAGTGGCTAACAGATCCCAGCAGGGAGATGAGGTACGGGAGTTACCCGCTCGGCCTCTAACAGCATCCTGGTACACACAGATCAATACAACAAGACACAAAAGGCACGGCTACAACAGATCTGAGCTCAATATGTCAATGCGTGTATGCAACAGATAACATGTCCAAACAGAACATATACAGCAATGCAAGGCATACACAGCAGCAAGCATAATTACCCATGCTCAACCCAAAGCTGTAAAACAAGCTCACATCCGTACCTCAAGATCTTCTGTGCTACAATTACTACAACGGGGTCCCGAGCAACACAGATCTCACACCTGCTAAGCCAAATACAGATACTAACTCAAGGACAGTAACACAGAAACCACGAATTGGGAGCTACGAGCTCAACCCAAGACTGTCCTACCCTTCTAACATAACAAAAGGCTCTAAACAAAGCACAAGGTAGAATCTTGACACTTACCCAATGAGCTACCTGAACGGCAAACGAAATCCGACGCTTATGCTAACAGACTAGAGAAAGGAGATTTCTTCGCACACCTCACCAGCTTCAAGCAAGAGTCCAAAATCAGTACCAAACGAAGCGTCTTAGTAAGAGGAGTCCAGCGCTACCACTCTTACTTCAATCGGAGCTATCTATCACCGGCAATCAAAGAAGATAAGGTTCGATGAACAGTAGCTAGGGTATCACGAAAGAGTTATCTTACGGGAAATATTCTAAGTGTCGGGGAACGATAAAAGGCAATGAAGACCAAGTCCTCTTATATACTCAAATCTGTCCATGCTGCTGAAAAGCTCCCACCGAATACTTAAGGAACAAAGCTGATATACCCGCTCGGATCTGAATCTCTCAACAGATATGGCCTTTCGCCAAAACAGATCCCTACTAACTCAAAGACGTCGCACAAGTCCACTATCGCAATTGGATACGTCACCCGCTACTCAAATCTGAATCGCTAGCGCAAGAAGAATCTGAAACCCAAAACGACGTCGCTCTCTACACACTCAGATCTCTCTCGAAGCTGAAGACCAACGCTGCTCACAACTGAGTCTCGCCCGCTAAACCAAAATGATGTCGTTCCAACTAATCCAAAACGACGTAGTTTAGCTACTCGCTACACAACAAGCTAGCTCACTCTCTTCTGCTCAGTGACAACAAATTCCAACACGACTGCTAAACACAAACACTCAGCGATGACTAACACTCGCATCTGAACATATCCCGCAACAAAACTCTAACTCTCCAGATCTATTCTAAGGACTTATCCAAAACCCGATAGCTTCTCCAAGAATATCGACTCAAAACTGGTCATCCAGATTTGTTTAGGCTCAAATCTGAATCTCTAAAATCCGATTAATTAACTCAATTAATCTCATCAGCTTTTTGGTCTCACACGATGTGTTCCCCAAGGAGATTCCTGGCTTTCCTTTGAGAATGGAGATCGAATTCAGCATTGAGTTTGTACCTGGTATGACTCCTATCTCGCGAACCCCGTATCGTTTAGCACCAGCCGATTTGAGGGAGCTCAAGGTACAACTTAGTGATTTGCTGGAGAAAAGGTTTTATTCGACCGAGCATGTCACCTTGGGGAGCTCCTATCTTATTTGTGAAGAGGAAGGATGGTTCGATGTGGATGTGCATCAACTTCTGGCAACTGAACAAGGCTATCATGAAGAATAAGTAACCTTTACCGGGGATCGATGATTTGTTTGATCAGCTTCAGGGTTCAGCGGTGTATTCGAAGATCGATAACCTCAAATTCTAAAGGCCTATGCCTCTTATTCGTATAACTAGCTTGACGATCTTGTGCAGCTTTCATTCTCTGGAAAATCAGATCCACTTGATCTCTCATATGCTGCACAAACTCTGGAGAATACAGCTGCTTCTTCCCCACTTCTTCCAACATATCGGCGATCTGCACTTTCTGCCATACAAAGCTTCAAATGGTGCCATTCCAATCGTGACCTGATAGCTGTTATTGTAGGAAAACTCAACCAAAGACAACGAATCCTGCCAGCTACCACTAAAATCCATCACAACAGCTCTCAACATATCCTCTAAAATATGGATAGTCCTCTCAGATTGGCCATCTGTCTGGGGATGATACGCTGTACTCATCGCCAATCTGGTACCCAAAGCTGTTTGCAAACTCTTCCAAAACCTGGAAGTAAATCTTGGATCACGATCTGAAACTATCGAAATTGGCACATCATGCAACCGCACCACAAAATCTACGTACAGCTTCGCCATCTTCTTCAGCGAATAAGTCATATTGTAGGAATGAAGTGCGCAGACTTCGACAATCTATCTATCACAACCCAAACTGCATCACAACCTCTGCTGGAACGAGGCAAATGCGTGAAAATCCATAGCTATGTGCTCCCAATTCCATTGGGGCACCTCTAAGCTTTGCAACAAACCGCCAGGTCTCATCCTCTCAGCCTTGAACTGCTGACAATTCAGACAACGGGCTACAAAATCAACAACATCACTCTTCAAACCTGCCCACCAGTAATGCTGCTTCAAGGCATGATACATCTTCCTTGCACCAGGATGGACACTAAGTTTACTGCAATGCTCTTCTCTCAAGATTTCCTCCTTCAGGTCAATCAGATTTGGCACAACCAGCCTACCACAAAACCTCAAACACCCATCTGATGAAACAGAGTAGTTCTCCAATTGACCAGATCTCACCTTAAGCTTCAACTCATGGATGGATGGATCAGACCTTTGAGCTGCTCTATGATAGCAACAATCTGTGGCTCAACTTGAAAAGAAGACACCACAACAAAATCCTCTGCTGGGTAAAATCGCCAACCAGTAGTTCTTAGATGCTCATGGACCTTCGAAATCTGCATCGAAGTCAGCATCGCCACTTGAGCCTTTCTGCTCAATGCATCAACAACTACATTCACTTTCCCAGGCTGATATTTGATCTCACAATCAAAATCCTTAAGCAGCTCCATCCATCTACGCTGTCTCATGTTCAAATCTGACTGAGAAAACAGATACTGCAGACTCTTGTGGTCGGAGTACACCACAAATTGCTCACCATACAGGTAGTGGCGCCAAATCTTCAAGGCAAACACCATTGCCGCTAATTCCAAATCAGGAACTGGGTAACGAGTCTCATGCGATTTCAATTGACGAGAATCATACGCAATGACCCGACCATTCTGCATCAACACACAACCCAATACATTCAAGGAAGCATCTGCACAAACTACAAAACCACCTGAACCACACGGCAAAGCCAACACAGGCGTTGTAGTTAGCTTCTCCTTGAGCAATTGAAGACTATTCTCACATTGCTCAGTCCACACAAATCTCTTGTCTTTCTGAGTCAACTGCATCATTGGCTTAGCTATACTAGAGAATCCCTCTATAAAACGCCTATAATAGCCAGCCAAACCCAAGAAACTACGAATTTCAGCAACATTCTTGGGACGCTTTCAGTTAATCACAGCCTCTACCTTACTGGGATTCACAGAAATACCATCGACTGAAATCACATGACCCAGAATCACAACTCGGTCTAACCAAAACTCGCACTTGGAGAACTTAGCATACAGCTGCGAGTCTCGAAGCATCTGAAGAACCAATTTCAAATGCTCTTTGCGCTGCATCGGAGTCTTAGAGTACACCAAAATGTCATCGATAAACACAATCACAAACTGATCGATGAACTCTCTAAAGACTCTATTCATCAAGTCCATGAAAACTGCGGGAGCATTCGTCAAACCAAAAGGCATAACTAGAAACTCGTAATGCCCATATCTCGTACGAAACGCAGTCTTCTCAACATCCTACTCATGGATGCGTAATTTATGGTACCCCGAACGAAGATCGATCTTAGAAAACACAGCCCTGAAGCTAATCAAACAAATCATCGATCATAGGCAAAGGGTACTTATTCTTCACCGTCGTCTTATTCAACTGCCTAAAGTCGATTCACATCCTCATCGACCCATCCTTCTTCTTAACAAACAAGATAGGCGCTCCCCACGGGGACATGCTAGGCCTAATGAAACCCTTCTCCAGTAGGTCACCAAGCTGAACCTTAAGCTCCCTCAACTCAGTAGGCGCTAAACGATACGGAGCTCTCGAAATCTGGGTTGTACCAGGCACCAACTCAATGCTGAAGTATATCTCCCTTCTCGGAGGAAAACCAGGAATCTCCTCCGGAAACACATCCGGGAAATGTCGAACCACGGGAACCCTACTAAGCTCTACGCTCAAAGAAGAAGACGCATCTAAGGCATAGATCATAAAACCAGCATTCTCTAGCGACAACAGGCTAAACATTTCCATCGCGGAGACTAAAGGAATCTACGACTGGGAATCTTTACCGTAGAAATTCCATTTCTCGTCAGACTGGGGCCTAAATCGCACAACTCCATGGAAACAATCCACAGTGGCCCTATAGCTAGACAACACGTCCATTCCCACTATACAATCGAAATCTCACATCACTACCCTAATCAGGTTGGCTAACAACACACTCTCGCCAAACCTAACAACGCCCAAAATCTCTTGGGAGAACAGGCTCGCACCGACAGGAGTCGCTACAGACACAACATCACACAAAGTAGTGGTATGCAACCCATGCTCAACCACAAATGCATCAGCAATAAACGAATGTGATGCTCCTGTATCAAACACACACGCACAGGAAAATCAAAAGCAAAGCAAGTACCTGCGATCACTCCTCCGCCTGGCGTGCCCTCGCTTGCTCCCTAGTCATGGCATTCACCTGGGCAAACTGAGTCAAACAACACACGCACAGGAAAATCAAAAGCAAAGCAAGTACCTGCGATCACTCCTCCGCCTGGCGTGCCCTCCGCTTGCTCCCTAGTCATGGCATTCACCTGGGCAAACTGAGGTCCTGAAAACTGAGGATGGTAAGACTGTCCAAATCGCGAAGGACCAGGCTGCTGAAACGGCCTAAACTGAGGCTCCCCTAACCTCTGCTGCTGGGTTGGAAAAGAACGACCTCTAGATGATCCACCTCGACCCTGCGGTGGAGCGGCGGTATGTTGAGATCTATACAAAGGACACACTCTCGCAAAGTTCCCATACTGACCACAAACTTTGCACGAACCCTGCACACCTACACACTGCGCTGTAGGATTCTTTCCTCCACACTGACCACAATACTCGACCTTGGAGCTACTGCCACTGATCGAACTACCCGAGCTAGAATAAATCGAACCAGACTTCTTCTTACAATGACGACCACAAGGCCTAAACCTCTGGTGTCCAGGCTGTTGGGATACCTGCTGTTGGGGTGGCTGAGACGACTGCACTGACTGGGAAGGTTGCACCCCCGAAACCATGGGACGAATACCTTGCACTCCTTGCGGCCTAACACGCGACCGACGGTTCTGCAGTCCTTCCTCGATGTCTATAGCCCTGTCCATCGCTTCTGCATAGCTCGCCGGTGAACCCGCCAGCACAAAAGAATACAGCTCTTCATTGAGCCCCTCCATGAACTTGTTCCTCTTCGCCTAATCTCGGCCAGCAACATGCGGAACATAGGCAAGAAGAGAAGAGAATCTTCGGGCATACTCTCCCACGACATAGATCCCTGCACCAGGTTATCAAACTCTCGCTCCCTGGCGTTCACAAAAGATTCCGAAACGTACTCCTGACGAAAGGTAGTACAGAAGCTACTCCACAAAATCCCTACCCCTGTCTCCTCTAGAGTCCTCGAAGCACCTCTCCACCAAAGCTCGGAACTTCTCCACAACTGAAACGTAGCCAAACTCAGCCTACGCTCATCGTCATACCTGACATGATCGAACAACCCAGTAATATGCTGCAACCAGGACTCAGCATCAGAACTAGGCTCATCGCCATTGAACGTCTGAGGGTTCATCCGTTGAAACCTCGCCATCACCAGTTCCATATCGTCCACCCGGGCTGCCAGCTCATCAACATGTCTATCGCGTCCACGAAGAGGAACACTACGTTGCACTTCCTCGTTCTGACTTTGGACTCTTCCTGAAACTACCCTCTACCTCTACCCCTACGTCTAGGCGGCATCTACGAAGGCACTAAGAGGGTAAGGTCACACAGCAACAGATAAATATCACAGAACAAGTAAATCACATAGTCATGCACATGCAACAAGCAACACCGTGCCTAGACTCAAGTGTGATCAAAAGAAATCGATCTTATCCCATCTTAAGCTCTGATACCAAAAATGTCAGGCCTCGTGCACAAACAAAGAGTTAAACCACGCAAACACTAGCGGAAGCAATAAAATAGTGGCTAAAATTTTCTCTTGGGCCTGACTGAAGGATACATGATTTAAAATACTATAATACTCAAAATATCCCAGTAATTAAAATAACTCAGTACAAAAGTACAGCATTCAGATACAAACACTACATAAAACAACCGAAATACAATAAAGCACAGGGCATCCCCCGGCTAACAGTGCTTATACATATATTCTATACGCTAACTGGGACACTCTAACCACCTCCTGGGGCACCTCCAGCTGGGTCTACTCCACGACCAGCAGAGTAACCATGATAACCTGAAAACACATACACAGGCAAACAACACCAGCCCCAGAGGGACATGGGGTCAAACCCCAGTAACGAGAGCAATATAAAACAGCTAACGGAAAGCAACAAGTAATATGCAAATGCTATGCATGAGAACAAGGCTACAACCGAAACACAGGGAGCCAAAGAATCTCAAATCTGATCAAGAACAGATACAACTGAACAACAGTGGCCACGGGGTGTGTGAGTATATGGGAGCTACCCACTCGTCTCAACACACGGCACCAGATGCAAAACACAGCGCAACCCGCTGTTGCCCAACTCATGAGATGTGGGAGCTACCCACTCTGCTCATAGTGGCTAACAGATCCCAACAGGGAGATGAGGTACGGGAGTTACCCGCTCGGCCTCTAACAGCATCCTGGTACACACAGATCAATACAACAAGGCACAAAAGGCACGGCTACAACAGATCTAAGCTCAATATGTCAATGCGTGTATGCAACAGATAACATGTCCAAACAGAACATATACAGCAATGCAAGGCATACACAGCAGCAAGCATAATTACCCATGCTCAACCCAAAGCTGTAAAACAAGCTCACATCCGTACCTCAAGATCTTCTGTGCTACAATTACTACAACGGGGTCCCGAGCAACACAGATCTCACATCTGCTAAGCCAAATACAGATACTAACTCAAGGACAGTAACACAGAAACCAGGAATTGGGAGCTACGAGCTCAACCCAAGACTGTCCTACCCTTCTAACATAACAAAAGGCTCTAAACAAAGCACAAGGTAGAATCTTGACACTTACCCAACGAGCTACCTGAACGGCAAACGAAATCCGACGCTTATGCTAACAGACTAGAGAAAGGAGATGTCTTCGCACACCTCACCAGCTTCAAGCAAGTGTCCAAAAGCAGTACCAAACAAAGAGTCTTAGCAAGAGGAGTCCAGCGCTACCACTCTTACTTCAATCGGAGCTATCTACCACCGACAATCAAAGAAGATAAGGTTCGGTGAACAGTAACTAGGGTATCACGACAGAGTTATCTTACGGGAAATATTCTAAGTGTCGGGGAACGATACAAGGCAACGAAGACCAAGTCCTATTATATACTGAAATATGTCCATGCTGCTGAACAGCTCCCACCGACTACTTAAGGAACAAAGCTGATATACCCGCTCGGATCTGAATCTCTCAACAGATATGGCCTTTCGCCAAAACAGATCCCTACTAACTCAAACGACGTCGCACAAGTCAACTATCGCAACTGGACATGTCACCCGCTACTCAAATCTGAATCGCTAGCGCAAGAGGAATCTGAAACCCAAAACGGCGTCGCTCTCTACACACTCATATCTCTCTCGAAGCTGAAGACCAACGCTTCTCACAACTGAGTCTCGCCCGCTAGACCAAAACGCTGTCGTTCCAAATAATCCAAACGACGTAGTTTAGCTACTCGCTACAAAACAAGCTAGCGTACTCTCTTCTGCTCAGCGACAATAGATTCCATCACCACTGCTGAATGCGATCACTCAGCGATGACCAACACTCGCATCTCAACAGATCCCGCAACAAAACTCTAACTCTCCAAATCTGTTCCAAGGACTTATACAAAACCCGATAGCTTCTCCAAGCATATCGATTCAAAGCTGAACACGCAGACTCGTTCGCTCAAATCTGGTCTACGTTAACCCGATTAATTAACTCAATTAATTCTTCTAAACTTTCGGCTCTCACACAAACTAATTTATCTGATCTGGCGCAAGGCTTCTGATCTGGTCTACCAGCTGGTTTCCTTCAACTGTTCTGCTCTTGAGCTGCTCTGCGTTTCTTCTCTAAGCTACACTTCTCATTGCTTTTGTTCACAGCTACTTTTGTTCTGTTCTTTCCTGCTCTTGTCTGCTCTTGAACATTGCTGGGCTTTAAGGTTGTTTCCCAGTTGGTTTCCTTCCAACTTGTTTCTTCTTTCACTATAGCAAACTTCCTCCACGATTCCTTTGGTATCGAACATCATGTGATCCTCTACACTAGACAATCTTGCACCAGTGATTATATCCCTTCTTCTTTGGATCACCTCTGCTCTAATTCAGATTTCACCGGATCTTTAATCTGCGCGTGATCATAAATCCGTGCTGTTAATCTCCTAAGCTTCTTTTCCTTTGTTGTGCCAGCTTGGGTGTCCCCTCACTGTTCCAGCTTAGATGTATTTTTCCGCACCAGCTTGGGCGTCCTCTCACTGTTCCAGATTTGACATATTCTCAATATCTTGCAGCTCTCTTCTAATCTGTAAGAGCTTGGTCCTATGGAGACTGATCGAGTGTACCCTGCTCTTGTATTTTCTTCTTCTTCAACAGGGTTCACCTCGAGCTCGTCAAACTTCTCACATATTCTTCCTCATCTCCATCTTCATCTTTATCTTCCACAATAAACCCATCTCTCCTAAGCATTCAGCTTGACCGACCTTCTTGATCTGGTCTTCCTCAATCCGTGCTGGTTTGTCCTTAACCGACTTGGACATCTTCTATGCTGCTCTTGGGGAGTGCACATGGAATCTAAGACCGTTAGTAAGATAATAGAAGTTTTGTATTAATCAAAATTAAGATTCTGATCTGTAAAAACAGATCCAACAATCTCCCTCTTTTTTATTTACACAAAACCTGAATACACATATGCACGTATGTATATGCTTAGAAATATTTCTCCCCCTTTTTGTGGGAATAAAAAAGGTTTCAAAATCATGTCTCTAACTTAATGTTTAAAGACAAAGATCCCCCTCAACTGAGCGCGAGGTAATTTTATTTTTCAAAAAGAAAGTATTTTATAGGGGACGACATTTTATGAAAACCGATGCATGAAATGAGATTTTGAAAACTGGTTCCATGCTTCTGTAGCATGGAAAATGTTCATCTATATGGACTGAAAGATAAATAATATTTGAATTCACAGATTCTCTTCCACTTCTCTCGAACTTTGTCATTTGTGCTATTATTTCAGCACATCCAAAGTAAGAGGTCTTGGAGTCCACAGATCTCGTGCAATCTGTCAGCTCGACAAAAGAGATGTTGCTGCACCTTTCACTCTTGGTCCAGTGCTCTCTATTCAAAAATCATTACTTCCCCTATCTTCATAGAGTCAGTTTTGAAATCTTTAAAACTATTTTGCAGCACAGAGAAGCTTTTGCAGAGAACTACTATCAGAGCATAAAGTATTCTAAAACCGTTAAAAATTTTCAATTTTAAAAATGCGCTTTCAAGAACAACCTGCTCTGATACCAATTGTTAGGATCGATGGCCCTCATATTACGTGCATTTTAAAACATTTGGAAAAGAGGCAGCACGTAACTGGGAAACCAGATCAGCACGGAGCTGGACCAGCATCTCTGCAAGCTGGTTCGGATCACATGCGATCTGGCCTATACAAATCTTGAGCTACAATAGCTCAATGTTCTTGAAATGTCTGTGCACTGAGAAGTAGATCAAGTAAGATGTAAAATCTTGGGGAAATAACTTGAACTACTCTCTGTTAATCAAAAGCTTATTAACAGTTTTAAACATAGTTTTAAGCATGCAATGTGTGAAAGTTAAATGCAGAAAGCTGTAAAGAAATACGCTTCAATTTGTTTATGAAAGTTCGGAGCTGAATCTCCTACGTCTCCCGTTCTTCCACACGGGAAGGATCCACTAGAAGATTTGATTACAACAGTCTCTGTTGCAACCCAATCCGACCGCCACGAACTGCAAGAACTCCTAACCACCTATGCACACCAACCGTAAGATGTGTGTCTAACAACACTTCTTTTACATCTCAATGAGAAAGACTACAAGACTTGTTTAACGTCTCTGTCCAAAGACTACAAGGGAGAGGAATATATTGTGGTTTGATTCACTCACAGAACCTAATCAGTTCATCATAGGAATCTACAAGTGAATGTTGTGTGAGATTTACAGTAAACGCTCATCTCTCGAATATAAAATCTCACACACTGGGAAGTGCTCCTCTCTAAGCTAGTATCTCGATGTCTTCCCAAGGTTGTGCCGTCGAATAAGATTTCTCTTTGAATCTCACGGCCTGTTCGCCAGCTCACACCTGGGCACATGACCAGCTTGCATACCAGCTGTCACATGAGTGTGCAAACTTTCGACTGAGCACTGCTCTTGCTTTCTGTTTTTCTATATTCTTCTCGTCAAGAGCATCTCTCCTCTTATCCCTTTTTTCTCATCGCTAATCTTCAGCTTGTGCTGCTCTTGATATAAAGCCTCTGATCTGTTGGATCCGTTGGACACAAGGTTGTAGCCGTTGTAAAGGCTTCTGACAAATATGTACTTTGTGTCCTTTGGCATTTAATGTGTTGCAGGCTTTATTTGACTTGAGATCTTTCCTTTTTGCGCTTGAAGCCTTTGCAAACTTTGAGCTCTGTATCTCGATAAGATAAATTAGTTTGTCTTCTAGTATTCTGATATTGCACAAACTAATTTATCTAATCTGACGCAAGGCTTCTGATCTGGTCTACCAGCTGGTGTCCTCCCAGCTGGTTTTCTTCAATTGTTTTGCTCTTGAGCTGATCTGAGCTTCTTATCTAAGCTGCACTTCTCATTTGCTCTTGTTCTGTTATTTCCTGCTCTTTTCTGCTCTTGAACATTGCTGGGCTTTAAGCTTGTTTTCCAGTTGGTTTCCTTCCCAGCTGGTTTCTTCTTTCACTACAACAATCTTCCTCCACGATTCATTTGGTATCGAACAACATGTGATCCTCTACACTGGATAAATCTTGCACCAGTGATTATATCCCTTCTTGTTTGGATCACCTCTGCTCTGATTCAGCTTTCACTGGATCTTTAATCTGCGCTTGATCATCGATCCGAGCTATTAATCTCCTGAGCTGCTTTTCCTTTGCTATACCAGCTTAGATGTTTTCTGCCGCACCAGCTTGGGTGTTCCCTCACTGTTTCAGCTTTGACATCTTCTCAATAGCTTGCAGCTCTCTTCTAATATGTAACAGCTTGGTCCTATGGATACTGATCGAGTACGTCCTACTCTTGTATTTCTTCTTCTTCTACAGGGTTCACCTCGAGCTCGTCAAACTTCTCACAGATTCTTCGACATCTCCATCTTCATCTTCATCTTCATCTTCATCTTCATCTTCCACAATAAACCCATCTCTCCTAAGCATTCAGCTTGATCGACCTTCCTGATCTGGTCTTCTTCAATCCGTGTTTGTTTGTCCTTAATCGGCTTGGACATCTTCTATGCTGCTCTTGGAGACTGCACATGGAATCTAAGATCGTTAGTAAGATAATAGCATGTTTTGTTCTGATATGTAAAAACAGATCCAACAAAATTACAAATGTGAAAATATGTAAAGTAGGTCGGGAGTAAATAAAGAGGTAGCTCGAGAGCTCGGGCACAAGTAAAGAATTGGGCAGAGTTTCGGAATGGTAATAAAGTGAAGGTGAAAATGAGAGAATAATTACCTCTATTTATAGAAGTTTGGATATCACCATGTGTTGGGGAACCGTGGCGGATCCGGATCCCGTCTCCCGGCGGCGCAGCGGAAGTTTAAAATTAGCGCCGGGAAACGTTCAATACAATGAAACAATTCAACAAACCATTCATAGGGGATTCTTTGATTGTTACCTTGTTGGCGTCTAGGCGCCTGGCTCCGACCAGTTTCATGAGGAAATCGGCACTTCACGGTAGGCGGTGGTAGATTACGTCTAATCAGGTCCACGACCGGAAGCAAGGTTCCTTCGTCAGCCTGCACTAGAAGGCCTGACGAGATCAGCACGGACGAAAACTCCTCAAAAAGTTGGCCGAAACAAATTCCGACGAGGGGCGGCGGCGGCGGTGGTGGCCGACGACGGCGACTTTGGGAGAGGAGGGGCGGCCGAGTGCTTTAGGTCTAGGGTTAGTAATGATGTGATTGAGTTATCTCATAATGAAGCCCTAAGTCTCCTTTAATAAGACTAGTAATGAACTTGGACCGGCCCAACGGGCCCGGGTCCAAATGACGATATCCATCACTGCGACTTCGTTACAACTCCGATCGCCGATCAGATCGGACCGATCGACTCAGTTTCCAAAACTGAATATTATGAACTGAAAAACCATTTTTCAGAACCCCAGTGCAAAATGACCGTTTTGCCCCTCAACAGCGGGAAATCACGATTTGACCCCTGTTGACTTTTAGGAAGTCGAACTTCCAAAAATCCTCCTCCTATGCTCAACACATTGAGCTCAGTTTCCGTGTGGGAATCTTGAATCCAGTACTTGTGTGACCCTCAATGGTTCAGGGATACAGCTAGCCGTGGGCCCACAACCATTGTGGCTTCGAAATCACAATTTCGGACTTGCCCAACGGATCATGGTAAAGCGCCTAGCAAAATCACGCCATGATCCCCTAGGTATCACTGATAGTGCCTGCAAGAACCAGTTGGTCGTGGTTAGCGTACAGTACGGTCCTTTCAATCCATATATCCCGATCAGATCAACGACCATTGGTAAATCGAGAGTCGCTAAAGATCCGATAGCTATGCATACATCTTGGAGATCAAATAGTGACATCGCGAGTGTAACTAGGTAAACCCATTTACCTAAAACACTTCTAGTACTCTGGCCAGATATTCATACACTATTATCCCCTCAGATAGCATAGGATATCCACGCATGTAAGCGAGCGGTGAATCCTCGACAACGAAGCATCGACTCCTACATGCATCGGGGTCTCACCCAATCCCGCCGCCTAATGACCCCAAGTGAGTCGGAAAACGGGTCAAAGTGAGACGCCTATCATGTAGAGTCTCAATGACGTTTCGAGTCGTGAGGACTAATCAGTACAACCAAGACCTCGGACTTTTCCACTCAACAAATGGTAACCACTTGGAAAGTTCGAACGAGGGTAGTTCGATAGATCACCAGGTCACTATATATCTGCATGCTCAGAACATCACAATGTTCCCTACCAATGAAACATGGTACTTCACATCACAGATACTAGTCTCAATCTCGGGCGGCCTTATCCTCATTTTGACAGCCCAATCGACTAGGAACTAATTCAGAATACACAGTGACTATTAGATGTGTTTCATGATAGCCGTCATACCCACTATCACATCTAACATACACTATGGTGCATTCTAGGTCTTTATCCAACACAATTGTTAACATTATATAAACATAATGAAGATAAAGAATGCCATAAACAAATGCGAATATCATATATAAAGACTGTCATATACAAGAGTCTATAAACCCACACGCCACATGTTGGCTAGTTGGGCATCTACTATAACAATCTCCCACTTGCCCTATAGCCAACTACTCATCAGACGCAGTCCCATTGTTTCGCGATGTTTTTCAAACAACGGTCCTGGCAAGGGCTTCGTAAGTGGATCAGCAACGTTGTCCGCAGAGGCGACTCTCTCAACTGCTATGTCACCTCTAGCCACAATATCCCGGATTTTGTGGTATTTCCTCAGTATATGTTTGGATATTTGGTGAGACCTAGGCTCCTTTGCTTGCACAACGGCACCCGTGTTGTCGCAGTACACCGGGACTGGACCAACTCCATTAGGAATGACGCCCAACTCTTGGACGAAATTCCTTATCCAAACCGCCTCCTTAGCAGCAGCTGATGCTGCGATGTACTCAGCCTCAGTGGTTGAATCCACGATGGTGTCTTGCTTGGAACTCTTCCAAGAGACAGCACCACCATTGAGCATGAATACAAATCCAGAGGTTGACTTTGAATCATCCACGTCACACTGGAAGCTAGAATCAGTGTAGCCTTCCAGTTTCAGTTCACCACCCCCATAGACCATGAACATATTCTTAGTCCTTCGCAAGTACTTAAGAATATCCTTCACAGCCTTCCAATGTAATTGGCCGGGGTTGGCCTGGAGCGGCTCGTGACACTCAGAGCATATGCAACATCCGGTCTAGTCGAGATCATGCCATACATAATGCTACCTATTTCCGAGGCATATGGCACACGTGTCATACTCTCTATCTCCTCATCAGTCTTTGGACACATAGACTTAGATAGAGTGACCCCGTGGCACATAGGTAGGTGTCCTCTCTTGGACTC
>KQ996441.1:146390-150569 GCA_001598015.1 Dorcoceras hygrometricum
GCTGATATTTAAATGTTTTTAAGCCTTTTTAATTAGGGGATGGGCTAGTATAATGATGGGCTTATTTTTTTTTAAATAAAACAAGGTGGAAGGGCTTTTTAGCCCATTTTTTCACACACCAAATCTGCCGAATCACTCATGGTATGATCTTCTACATCCTAGGTCTTCCCAATCGCAAACAATCTCCGTTTACCTGATCCTGGTAACACGGCTGCGATTCGCACTCTTTGGTCTTAATTCTTAAGACCGCTGGTTTTAAGAATGAGTGATTGCCCTTCTCCGACCCTTACTGCCCAACCTGGGAACGAAATCTATGCCCTAGTCTAGGCCAAAAAGGCTCTATCCCATATGATTAGATTACACAGTAACATCTGGTAATTCAAAAAAGAAGGTCGGTCGGTAAGTCCCTTGGTACGCTCGGGTTAGCCTGTCAGGGTGAATGCTGGTAGCTTCTCTTCTGAAGCATTTTAGTTCGTAGCAATTGTATAGCGGTATCTGAAAACATATCTTGAGGACGCCCTAAGGCGCTCAAGGTATCATTATTAATATACAAACCAAAACTGTGAACTCGGAGAGCTAAGACAAAACGTACCAAGCGGAGAACTAGACTATTGGCCCGGTACCTTGAATGGTTGTTTCGTCTTTGTCAGGAAGAAAAAAAGATTTATAGATGTTGTACCAAAGACTCCCCAGGTATGGATTTTTGTCTTCTTCGTATGGGATATAACCCCGCAAGGTGAAGCGTTCGCGGGGATAACTAGTCCTAAGCCAGTTGAGCCATCAACTAGGGCGCTATTGACCACTAACCACTCGCTCGCCGGCCGCTCGGGCTCCATGTTTCAGGGGTATTCCGAGAGCCCTTAGCTTAGGGGAATCCGGTTGGATCGAACGAGAAGGCTCAGGCATGATTGGGTTAGCTAGACTAATTGCGCCGATGTTCCGATTCACTGATAAGGAAGATATAGTGGGGGTCTACGATGTGATACTCCGAAGTAACGAATCCGAATGCCTATCTCCAGCCGAATTCGTTATGAACGTTATCGTCAATTATTGTCTCGGTATCGTTGATTTAGGCTCCTTCCCTTCTACTGCATAGCTGCGCTAGCAGGTACTACGCCAATCAAGATCGGATATAGCTGGTTTTCCGCGAAATCTATTTCAGTAGAGCGTATGATGTCGATGGCCCGAGGTAGCCTAAACTCGAAAATTTGCCCTAGCCCTCCTCTCATCAGCCAAATTCAGACTCCATACTCTCCTTGGTGGTCGAAAATTGCAATTTTTTCCATTGGAGCTCAAGGTGTGGTCATCTCCATTGTCCTCCGCCCCGGTATCACGTATTTTTGCTTCTCTATCAACCACGGCATGTTATATTCTTTCTTTTCTCACCATATAAATCATAATATACTTTTTTACAAAGACTATGCATGAATTTTATGTGAATGTTTCAGATCTCAAGGTTTATGTTCATGATCATGCATGTACTCATATGTGCACCTCACGGTTTTGATCCTTTTTTCATGGCTTCGGTTCATGGGCTTCTTGAGGGGTCTTGGCTCATGGTTAAGTGGTTCATGGTGGTCCTAGGAGTGGCTTGTCGTGGTCCGAAGTGGTGGAATTGTGGTCGAACCAATGGCTTGATGTCGCACACCGTGAAGTGTGTGTTTGTGCGTGTTTGCGCGTGTTTCGTGAGTCAGTTTCTCAGCCTTCGTGCGGCCAGTAGCGGCCATGTCTGGGACCAAGGCCGGTCAGGTTAGGACCGCCTGGACCTGGGGGTGGTCCAGGCGGAGGGTCTCCGGCCAGTGGTGGCCGGAGCAGGGCGTACGAACTGTTTGTCGGCGGCGGGTCTGTCGCACACCGTCCAGTGTGTGTGCAGTGTGTGTTTTGGTTGAGTTAGGGTTTTGGGCCGGTTTGGTTCGGTTGAACCGGTTGGTTCAAGCGGATCGAGATGGTTCATCGAGTCTCAAGTCGAATATTTTAAGTCGGGTCCGAATTATTTTATTTTTGGGCCGGGTTATTTTTATTTTTAAAGTCCGGGCCGTTTTTACCGGGTCAAGTCAACTTTTAAGTTAAAATTTGTTCGAGTCAAAATTATTTTTTTGGGTCAACGATTTTAAGTTAAATTTTATGTTAAGTTGCTGGAATTTTTAATTAAATTGGGTTTTTAGCCAAATTTGGGGATTTTGGGCCAATATTTATTTTAATGAAATTTTAAGCCTTTTAACGATATTGGGCCGAGTCCTTTAATAGATTTTAAAGAGGGTCATCCTTAGTTTTTGGGCCAAGATGATTTGGGCTTAGGATTGTTCTAAGTTTGAGTTGAGGATTTGGGCTTAGAGTAGTGGGCCAGTCACTTGAGCCAGTCCTTGATCGGGCCGAAGAAAATAATGCATAGGGCCATGAATATACTTTTAATGATATATGTATCATGCTATGTATTTAAGTATATAATGTTTTAAGAAAATTTGAATATATTGATGGGCCAAGATTTTAAGTCACATGATTTTTATGAAACGCATGCATCATGAAAGTTTAAAGAATGTTAAGGCATGAATGAAAATATTTTGAGAAATTGAAGTGTTGTGGGTCAAAGTAACGATGGGAGTTAGCCGGGTATCCGGGCCCGGGGATCCCCTGTTAATGTATAACGATTATGAGCCTATGGATCCATGTGATCACGACATGGTGAAGTGGCAAGCACAGAGGTGTGACATATAGGGATCCCGAGGTAAGGTCGGGTGAACCACACCGCCATGTAGTTGGTTTATAGATTGATCAATCGAATTTAACGGCTCTCACTTCATGGATACGACTCACATGTTCTTTTTAGTTATGTTATGTATTATTCTATGCCTTAACATATATGTTATGATGATTTATGTACGACTACAGCATGATTTAACGTTTTAAGGCCTTTTAATGCACGCATGTCATGAAAATTATGTTTATACACTTATGTACTTGTATGTGGTTTTACTATATGTACCTTGTTATTAGCGGATATAGCATGCTGGGCCTTTAGGCTCACTAGGTTTATATGGTGCAGGTGAGCATGATAATGTTGATGATATTACTCCGACCGGCGGTGAGAACGTCTGATGCTCCGCTGCGGCTGTTACCCCGTGACCGCTTAGTTATTTCATGTTACCTACTTTTAAACATGTTCAGTTTTTCCGCAAACAATAGAGGTTTAGTATGTTTCAACTTGGTATCAGAGCGGTGGTTCTGGTGGGGTACTAGCCTGCTGCGTGGAGCTCGGAAGTCGCACTGCCAGTCTGTGAGTTTTATTTATTTTGATTTATGTATATGTTGCATGCTGCATGTTTATCTTTGCCTTAGTTCTACCTTAGATTTTAAAGGTTAGACGCCTGGTCATGCACTTAGATTTACGTTATAAGGCTTTGGTGTACCAGAACAATGCCTCCCCATCGCAACAGAGAGCAGCAGCAGGATGATGATGCACCTCCTCCTCACCTCCGCAGTTGAAGCCTCATGAGAGGGCTAGCGTGAGCATGCTAGCCGGGATCGCCAGGATCCTAGAGAGGCAGTCGGAGCATTCTGGGAAGTCGCATAGGAGGATTTCGCTGAGACGTTCAGCAAGCAGGGACCTAAGGATTTGCCGGGACTATAGACCCGCTAGTTTCCGAGGAGTGGAACCTAATTAGAACTGTTAGATCTTCTAGGACTTGCCTTGAGAACTTTGACGGATAGGACTAGCGAACCTAGAACGGTTTTAGGTATCTAAACTACTTTTGGGATTTAGTATGACTGTAAACGCGTGCCTGTGTGTTGTGTTCGTTTCAGGCGAGATTCGCGTGGTTGGTGTTACTACCCTTGCATTATTAGACTCAGGGGCGACTCACTCGTTTATTTCGAGTGCGTTCACACAGAGGATGGGTATTACACCGGAGAGCTTGGGTATGGCTCTCGCAGTGACGATCCCATCAGGAGAGGAGTTGACGACGACCAGTGTGGTTCAGGGATTGACGATGATGTTCTAGGATCATGCAGTCCAAGCAGATCTAGTTGTGTTGCCGATGTCGGGATTCGACCTCATCCTAGGCATGGATTGGTTGACGGAGTTCGGAGCAGTGATTGATTTTCAGAGGCGGACAGTTTCTATCAGACCGCCAGGGCAGGAGGCCTTCTTGTTTAAGGCAGCTAGGAGACCGCGGAAGCCCA
>KQ996441.1:158013-179448 GCA_001598015.1 Dorcoceras hygrometricum
AAAAAGGGTTTGTTCTTAGTTGTTGGGCCATTTTGAGTTGGACCTAGAATTTATTTTATGTCTAGTTGAGGCTTTGGGCTTAGAGTTAGTGGGCCAGTCACTTGAGCCAGTCCTTGACCGGGCCGAGGAAAATAATGCATAGGCCCATGAATATACTTTTTAATGTTATATGTATCATGCTATGTTTTTAAGTATGTAATGTTTTAAGAAAATTAGAATATATTGATGGGCCAAGGTTTTAAAGTTGCATGATTTTTATGAAACGCATGCATCATGAAAGTTTAAATTATGTTAAGGCATGTATGAAAATGTTTTTGAGAAATTGAAGTGTTGTGGGGCAAAGTAACGATGGGAGTTAGCCGGGTAGCCGGGCCCGGGGATCCCCTGTTATGTATAACGATTATGAGCCAAATTAAATATATATTGATGGGCCAAGATTTTAAGTCGCATGATTTTTATGAAACGCATGCATCATGAAAGTTTAAGAATGTTAAGGCATGAATGAAAATATTTTGAGAAATTGAAGTGTTGTGGGGCAAAGTAACGATGGGAGTTAGCCGGGTAGCCGGGCCCGGGGATCCCCTGTTATGTATAACGATTATGAGCCTATGGATCCATGTGATCACGACATGGTGAAGTGGCAAGCATAGAGGTGTGACATATAGGGATCCCGAGGTAAGGTCGGGTGAACCACACCGCCACGTACGTTGGTTTATAGATTGATCAATCGAATTTAACGGCTCTCACTTCATGGATACGACTCGCATGTTCTTTTAAGTTATGTTATGTATTATGTTATGCCTTAACCTATATGTTATGATGATTTATGTACGACTACAGCATGATTTAACGTTTTAAGATCTTTTAATGCACGCATGTCATGAAAATTATGTTTATACACTTATGTGCTTGTATGTGGTTTTACTATATGTACCTTGTTATTAGCGGATATAGCATGCTGGGCCTTTAGGCTCACTAGGTTTATATGGTGCAGGTGAGCATGATAATGTTGATGATATTACTCCGACCGGCGGTGAGAACGTCTGATGCTCCGCTGCGGCTGTTACCCCGTGTAGTTCTTTCATGTTACCTACTTTAAACATGTTCAGTTTTTCGGCAAACAATTTTTGAGTACTCTGATTTTTATGATTAGCTTTTGAGACGTGGATTAAGGATTTTTACAGTCGTTTTATCGCATGTTGAGATGTTGTTTTAATGCTTAAGTTATGGTTTTATTTATTGCTTTCATTAAATGTTATTCCACGTCGGCTTTCAAAAAAAAAATTTAGAGGTTTAGTATGTTTCAGTTTTGCCCCTCAACAGCGGAAAATCACGATTTGACCCCTGTTGACTTTTAGGAAGTCGAACTTCCAAAAATACTCCTCCTATGCTCAACACATTGAGCTCAGTTCCGTGCGGGAATCTTGAATCCAGTACTTGTGTGACCCTCAATGGTTCAGGGATACAGCTAGCCGTGGGCCCACAACCATTGTGGCTCCGAAATCACAATTTCAAACTTGCCCAACGGATCATGGTAAAGCGCCTAGCAACATCGCGCCATGATCCCCTAGGTATCACTGATAGTGCCTGCAAGAACCAGTTGGTCGTGGTTAGCGTACAGTACGGTCCTTTCAATCCGTATATCCCGATCAGATCAACGACCATTGGTAAATCGAGAGTCTCTAAAGATCCGATAGCTATGCATACATCTTGGAGATCGAATAGTGACATCGCGAGTATAACTAGGTAAACCCATTTACCTAAAACACTTCTCGTACTCTGGCCAGAGATTCATACACTATTATCCCCTCAGATAGCATAGGATATCCACGCATGTAAGCGAGCGGTGAATCCTCGACAACGAAGCATCGACTCCTACATGCATCGGGGTCTCACCCAATCCCGCCGCCTAATGACCCCAAGTGAGTCGGCAAACGGGTCAAAGTGAGACGCCTATCATGTAGAGTCTCAATGACGTTTCGAGTCGTGAGGACTAATCAGTACAACCAAGACCTCGGACTTTTCCACTCGACAAATGGTAACCACTTGGAAAGTCCGAACGAGGGTAGTTCGATAGATCACCAGGTCACTATCTATCTGCATGCTCAGAACATCACAATGTTCCCTACCAATGAAACATGATATTTTGCATCGCAGATACTAGTCTCAATCTCGGGCGGCCTTATCCTCATTTTGACGGCCCAATCGACTAGGAACTAATTCAGAATACACAGTGACTATTAGATGTGTTTCATGATAGCCGTCATACCCACTATCACATCTAACATACACTATGGTGCATTCTTGGTCTTTATCCAACACAATTGTTAACATTATATAAACATAATGAAGATAAAGAATGCCATAAACAAATGCGAATATCATATATAAAGACTGTCATATACAAGAGTCTATAAACCCACACGCCACATGTTGGCTAGTTGGGCATCTACTCTAACACCATGACCGTCCGATCGTTCACGCATTGGACGGTTCTGATTGTCTCTGGAACCCCAACCTTCACTTTGGTTATCAGGCTAGATTTCATCTTAGTCGTCCATTCTCACTTAATCAACGATCACGATACAAGGTCACGTGGATCATTGTTTTTCTTAAAGAAACACAAATTAGACCTCGGGTCCTGACCACCAGCTCCGCTTAGTCCTAAACTTTGATTCCTTGTCTAGGACTCAAGGGGGGGGGGATACTCTGTGATGCCATGAATATTTTCCACCTTGGGACCCGTTGAGAGAGCTCCTTTTGGAACACCACTGCTAGACCACTGATTGAACAACCCCAGCCACCTCGGTCATCGAGATCAATTCGTCGATCACACATGACACGTCGAGATAAAGTAGACCGAGCAGGTATCCAGGTACACACCGTGTTTTCCAACTAACGCCCCCGCTAGTAGAGCGCTTCATAGGTGCTCGCAACACCCTCCCAAGTAGTATTTATAGCACAGATGGGGATCTCGAGGTGAGGTGAGCCTTCATAAAGCAGATTGACGACATGACCTCGAAGCCAGAGGTCTGTTATGATAGCGACCCATCATAAACAACTTGGTCCTCTTGTATAACTCATGATTAGGGCGCTGACAAAGACCGCAAAACCCATCCCTACGTACAGGTGGTAGGTTGATGTACATGCCAGGTTTGCCAAGCCCACTCCTTTCTAGAACATCGATCAAATTTTGCTCAGTTATAGCATATATTACTTCAATCTTTGCAGTCCACCATTTGATAATGTACTTTTCCCACAATTGAACACTTAGCTTATACGAAATAAAAACTAACATATGTCTGGATGGAATGCCATTGGCATGGAACAGAGTTTCAGATCTTGTTTGTTGCTTAATCGTGCTGTAACCATTTGATATATAAAGGTTTTCAAGACAAAGAAAAACTAATCAGACATCATTGAAAGATATAAAATGACCGATTGCCAAGAGATTCACTCAACGAGAAGATATCAACTACAAAGAGACATTTTCTCCAGTGTCAAAAAATGATTCTCTTCCCATATTATGGAATTGGTTGTTTCAGAATCAACTTCAAAGAGACATTTTCTCCCATGTCAAAAACATATTATGGCATTGGTTGTTTCAGCTAGAGCTGCAAAAAATAGATATGAAAATAACTTTTCTTAACGATAATATAGAGGAAAATATTTACAGAAACAACCTGAAGGAGCTATCTCTAACAATGGTGATGAATATTTGGATTGCAAGGTTAATAAATCTATATATAGGTTGAAATAAGTTTTTTCGTAAATGATATTTAAAATTTTATGATGTCATTTCTTCATTTGGTTTTGTCGAGAACGTTACTTACCAATGGATATATTTTACTATAACTAGTTAATATATAAGATAACAAACAATTCTATCACAAGAAGCCACTATAGTTGATGACAAAAAAACAAAAGAAATTGGTTGAGGTGCGATTCGAAATAAAATATATTCATTATAATGTCTAGTGAACCACGGTTCTGGTTAACCATCGATTCACTATGTTATAGGTCGGTTATGGGTGACCTGGCGAAGGCGAACTGGGTCATTCAGTTAACCGGTGCATTGACTCGGTTTTGGTTCCGCCCAGGGCACGGTTTTAAAAGTGACCAGGGGTAATTGGGCCCAAGCAAGTTGGAGCATTTCACCAACATGTTGACATATATAAATCTGCGCTTCTCTCCTTAATCGACGCTTCTGTGGTCAAAGAATCGGCGATTGAATTTCAACTTATTTCTTTCTATACTTGCTCACTCGTACGTCAGCAATTTTCTTGGTTTTCATCGACTGTCTGCTGTATCCAGTAGCTTCGAATTTTGTGCCGATGTAGGTTAATCTGTACTTTCGCGTACTTTTTGCAATATTTGTGCAGTAACTGAAATGGCGTCCGATCCTAAAGTTCACGCGTTTGAGGAGGTTGCGGGGCATAACAAGCATAAGGATTGCTGGATTATCATAAACGGAAAGGTTTGATTTCTTCGAGTGACAATCGGGTTTATGTTATTTCTTTGAGGATTTTTTTCTCGATCTGTATAATTATCGATTGAGAATCAGGTTTATGTGGTAGGACTCACTAATTGGTGAACAAATTCTTTCGAATTTAAGTTGAAATGCGTGTTCATTTTAATCAGTTTTCGAATTTGAGTTGAAATGCGTGTAAACTGTAATCAGCTTCTAAGGTTCAACGTCGATAAGGGTGTGCTATTCATGGCCTCCGTTTTGCTATATATGTGAATTTCTTTCTATGTTTACTGTAGTTTTCTAGTTAATTATGAAGTTATGACTACGAATTGTTATGTATAGATAGCGTATGTCTCATCAAATCCGCCAGGAGCACTTGAAGGATGGTTAGCGATTAGATGAAGCTTATATGTGATTTAGGATTTATTTTGCTTAGTTTCTGAGGTTGTGAAGCTAAAGAGGAAAAACGTCCCTGAAAGTATAATTGTAGCCATGAACCCTTTCTCTGTCGAAAACAATATAATTGAACTCGAGGAACAGTGGTTGAGGTTGTGTTGGGGCTTTCTTGTTGGGTGCTGCCTACATTTTCAACTCTTGCATAATGTTGGCTATTTGTCAGGTTTATGATGTAACACCATTCATGGAAGATCATCCTGGCGGCGATGAAGTTTTGCTGTCAGCAACTGGTAATGTGGAATGATCCTAGACTGGATACCTCTTACTATTCCGTTCCACTTTGATGATGGATGACGTGAGTAAATGCAGGCTCGTGCTACAGATTTGACCGTTGAATTTGTTGGCAAATTGCAGGAAAAGATGCTACAAATGACTTTGAAGATGTTGGCCACAGCGATACTGCAAGGGAAATGATGGACAAATATGTCATCGGGGTGATAGACATGTCTACTGTCCCTCAGAAGCTCACCTACATTCCTCCGCAAGAAGCCAAATACAATCCGGACAAGACTCCCGAGTTTGTGATTAAGATCTTGCAGGTCCTTGTGCCTCTCTTAATCTTGGGCTTGGCATTTGCTGTCAGGCTCTACACCAAAGAGAAATAATAGTCAAAAATTATATTATCCACTTTAATGTGGTTTCATTTCAGTTTTAATAGTCGTTGAAAGTACAAAATCAACTTCCTTTCTTAGCATACTGAACTTGTGTTTGTTGAGTTTCTAAAATACCATTCTTGTATTGAAAGTTGCATCAATGTCCAAATTTTTTGTATGCCAGACCATGGTTCAGTAACTTCGGTTATATTAAAAAACGTATCACATAATCACATACAGTCCTCGTTTATAAGCTTTAGATCATTAATGGGACTAGCTTGAAGTGAGGCCGAGAGGTGTCATCCTCATGCCCGAGTCTGAGAATTCCCCAAAACAATTCCTGTTACTCAACTACGAATCGAATCAGTATACAGTCGAAAATTAAAGATTTATTCAGTTAGAAATTTATTAATACTTTTCTTCTATTAATGTTTTGCTGCCAAACCGGTGATCCGTAAAGTAGAATATTTCAATCTTATTACATGGGTACATTTTCTGAGACTCCTATGATTCCTGACTGAGACTTGACCAGAAAACCTACCCTACGATGTCTTCATTATTCGGACGTTTGAAGTGATATCATTTAGTCGTTAAAAAAATTTATTAACGAACCTAGTTTTGCGATATCCTTCTGACATGTTTCAAGAAAAGGAAAGTATTGCCATTTTTTTTGTTCGTCTTTCTAGTAATTTGCAATTGCATTTAAAATTTCCTTGGTCTTTTTAGCAGCTTGAGTACTTCTATAGCCATACAAAAACCCATCATATTTATAGATTCTACTTACCATGCCAACAGAAATAAATTTAATCTTCCAATTCGATGCTAACGTAAAGGTGTTACAAGTCTTGTCACTCTGATGCGGACACACGTAGACATAATGTCCATATCCAAATTGCAAGAAAGCAGCTTGAAAGAGTCCATACTTGTGGAATACTACAAAATGTTGTGCCATGTTAGATCCGATTTGTTTACCATATTCAAGTGGACGAGCATTAGATTCAACCAGAAAGCAGATGTTTGCACGATCTAAGTTGAATCGTGACAGTGTTGGTAATTGGATTGGCCTCATCTTTGGCAGTGTAGAATCCAGATTAGTATGAAAATACAGACAGATCATAAAAAGTCCTTGTCGAGATGGAAATCTCCCTCGGTGATACAAGAGCCTTCCACAGCCTTTGAGTGAGAGCTTTGCCACTAAAACATACATCATAAATGACTTCTCTGTCTCATTTTGCATTTGAAGAGAAAATAGGGACGTTTTTTTATCGCCAAAAGGAACAAATCACAAATCAGATGACCAAATGTTACCAATTTATGTATCATAAAGAAGTCTCCATTTTGTCATGGAGTGTTACCACCAAATCATGTGCATCATCAAGTAGCTTCCATACATTGAGATGCCCCGCCATCGCGTTGCACTCCCTTAAAATCTCATCCATACTGCTATATTTTTCTATGATCTGTTTCCTCCTTTGTAACACAGAAGCGGCAATGGCGTAAAGCAATAGGTCGTCGGTTGGTGGGGCTCGTTGCCTTATTCTACTCCATGCTGATTTCCCAATTCCAGCCCTAATTGCAGCTTGATCAGCCCACATCACCTCCCAAAGGCACATCGTTTGCTCATAAGTTAGTTCCCTTCGGAACAGTACGACCACCATTCTGTAAACGAAAAAGCAATCCTCAGCCTGAAGTTTCTCCAAGTGCCTGTAAAGATGCGAGTCCTTGTATTTGATGATTTTAGAAACAATGCCCAGCTGCCTTCTGATTCCCACTTCATCGAGCCTAAAATTGTGACGGGCCTTCTTCATGAAACCGACAAAACACCAGAAAGCGATAGAGTCATCTGTTATCACCGAGATTAATGGAGAAAGTAGATCACTCATTCCCTGGCAATACCCAATTTCAGGGTCATACAGTGCATAAGCTTCAAGAATGGCAACCAAACGGGAAGCATGGAAGATTCTGGCAGGATCAAGGTGATCATAATCCTTCAATCCCACGGCCTCAGCCGAACGACACGCTTTCATTTCTGATACACTGGTCAGAACTGGGGAAGAATATGCTATCCATTCTCCATTAGATCGAATTGCATCAAGGCGGATAATACGCTGCCAGGTGGAAAAATCTTCCGAACTGCGAAGTTTTGACTGAACTTCCATTATGGAGGGAGACAAGTCCTTCTTCGATGGCATGTCACTATCATTGTCCTCCGTGCTTTCTGTTATATTGAAAGTTTGACTCACTTCAGGATCATCTGATGAATCAGAGTCCGAGGATTCAGAATCAGAGGCAAGATTCGAATCTACAGTTGATTTGGAAGCAGCATATCCATCCATCTTCGTTGCAGGAGTCTGTTCAGATTCCTCATTATATGGGAACCCTTCATCACTAGAAAGGGATTCTCTGGCACTCACAACATCTTCGGAGTCGGGAGAATCCATGTTTTCAGTGTGATTTCCACCTTCTCCATTGCTAGTTTCACCACTTCCGTTTTGCTTTAGAAGTTCTTTGTTATGTTTCAGATATTGGCGACACTGTCTTCTTAAGTTCTCGTATTCCTTTCTGCAAGCGGGTGCCCGTACATAGTCAATGTGGGATAAGTTTGCAACAAATATATCACATAACAAGGTACACAGACTAAGGATAGTAGTACGTGTACTGTACAGGGAGGAATTGCAGTAGGAAGAATGGAACCAAGTTATTGGCAGAATTCTTTTCACCGCAGATACCATATTATGTAAGAATTTTGTTACAATGAGATCTAGCATTGGTAAAGCACATTTTAAATTTAACATTATAGTATAATGAATTAAACATGATATATAACTTTTAAAGGACTAATGGAATGTCAAAAAAAAAGTCACGATCTTTTAGTGATTAAAACATGTTTTTTTTTTTTAATTTTGACAAAGATTATAAATATATGTTTCAACGAGGAATATAATATATGTTCCGCATTTTGGAAAACGAAACATTTTTAGAAAACTGAAATAACTAGTGTCTAAGTTCATGACAGAACCTTTTTTGTGTTCTAGTGACATCTCTTTCTTCTTTGGAACTGGATAGCTCATATCTGCCATAGAAAAAAAAAAGAAAAACAAGTCAGGAAAAACCAGAAATTTATTTTTGCATGGTGTACATTTTTTGAACACGTGATAAAGGAAAGCAGAGATGCGATCAGAGAAAATGGTTCGACTGAAAATGATAATGTATCTATTACGAGTTGATAGCATAGAAATCAGAAAAGTTTCTCTCAAGACAAAAAAGTTTTCCATGAATAAAAATGTTAACAAAAGATAAATGTTAACAACATTACAAATAGTGTTTCACGACAAACGGATATATAAAACTAATATCTTTGCCTGTAAAAACATATAAATAGCAAAAAAATCAAGGCAGCGGAAGGAGTTAAAAAAGGAGCTCTGAGAGAGGAGGAACATATGATGGAGGGGCAATAACTACGAGAAATGATGGAACTAGGCAGTTGCAAGCAAGGATGAAAATTGGAAATAGTACAATGCTCTGGTCAGAAGAATTTTGCGATGATATCCATGTCAGAATTTCCTCAGTGTCTACAGGAAAATTCTTGATTGTGAACACAAAGTTAAGCACATGAATTACAAAGAGACTCATAATCCAAAAGATACATTAACTTACACCCCAAGAAGAAATGGCCAAACCTCTGCCCGTATACTTGGATCAACACCCTACAGAATACAGTAACAAAAATCCATTTAAATACTTTTTCCAGCAACAATTATTCACAATCAATCCATGGAGGATTATAGTACTGTTAAAGCCAAGAAAACTTGAAGCTACATAAAAGTGAAACTCACTCCACTGCGAACTTTCTTCAAAAGTTTAACTCCATTGTCACGAAGTTTTCCATCTGGAGTAAACAAATTTCTCAACTGATGAGGTAAGAGTACATGTTTTCTTTTTCTTCGAGACCATGGGGATTTGAGACGACCACTGCAGTGGATGAGACAACGAAACTATTTAGTTGAAAAGGACTGATAGACCATGGTCACAAAATAACAAGAGTCACAATCATGGCAATACGGTTTTCTACAAAATGATACAAAAGGATAAAGCTACTTCAGCACACATTCTAGCAACTTTCAATGGAGGCATTCTTTTCGGGAATGGCATCTTTAAAATGTCAAAACATACATGAGAAGCTTTGGCCACCAACGCAAATACAGGTGCCAAAGTTAGGCTCCAGTACAGAAAAAGATGTGCTAATGTTCAAATTTCAACAACAAAAACCAGAAATATGTTTTTCATTTCATTTTTATAAAGACAACAACTCTGCATGGTCCTTGGAAAAGTTTATTTAAAGCACAATATTAGCAAAGGGCGGTATAGATGACTTAAACTTGGATGGAGATTTGAAGGTACACATTACCGAATAAACAGAAAATGTTGTAATAGGTTGAAACATATAGGTGTGATCCGCAAAAAAAATGTTAGAAAACTATCATCTAAATGATTTCAAGGGAAAATAGTACAAACTAGATAAAAAATTGAACATCAATAGTAGAAAAAAATCATTATGATGAATCAGCAAGCTAAAGAAGATGACAACATTAATAATTCACAAACATACTGACCCATCTGGAATCCCAATTCCCAACTTGGAAATTTCTATTGAAGGTATTTACCACAAGATGCTCATCGACTCTAAAGAACGGTACAACAGTACATAAATATGTCCTCTAATTCAAATGATATTATGCCAATCTGCAAAGAGGCCTAAACTTGACAGAAATGACAAAACCGAGAAGGTGGAAGTTGGGCAAGGCAGCCTTTAAGACTAGAAACAAATCAATACAATCACTTCCCTGACATATTAAGGAAACAAAAACTGAAACAGAGTAACAGACATGTCAAGATAAATTTCTTGCGATCAGCATCACTTGGTTGTCCTATTCTAATTTTGGTCAATACTCAATAATCCAAGAAATAATCTAATTAACTTCCTAGAACATGAATGCTCTTCCACAAATTCAAAGCAAAGATTGAATAAAATAATACTTCTCTCTCGGATCTGAAAATCTCCATTAATACGTACATACTATCAAAGTCCGGAATGCAACTTTGACTGCCAGAATAATGATTCAGGACTACACAACTAACGAGTCAATTGCATGGATACGCGTCCTATTTCACTCAAAGACAATCGAGGAAAAAACACACTATTCAAAATGGATCCGGTGGCCACAGTGGGTTAATAGATTGATAAGAAGAAGAGGGTGAAGTGATTAAGATTTTTTAAAAAATAGAATTTGCCTCAAGATCTGAACTTGAAAAGGCCAAATTATGTGCCAAAGCGTAAAATATATTTCTTTTAAAAATACTGAATTGAAAACAGGAAGTAATCTTAGAAAGAGAAATAGAGAGACTAACCGATCAGAAGAGGAAGAAGAAGAACAATTAGCTGGTGAGGATGAAGCTACTATGAATAGAACCGATCTCAAATGGTTCCACGACGAAGATGACGGTGAGGACAATGACGAATTTGAGGATGATGATTGTGGCGAAGATTTTGAAGATGAAGAAGTCTGACTTCGTCTAAGAGCTCTCATCTATAAACCTTTCTTTATTTTCCTACTTGTGCAATAAATTACACTCACTAGCAGTTTCAACACCGGATTTCAGGTGATATTTTTTGCTTTTTACCTAGTGGTGTAGAACACGGCGGCGGCCAACACAAGACCAGCTAACGCCGTGACGGCGAGAGTTACGAGGCCACTCGCAGACTCGTCCATCCAGAACCCCCCGTCACCGCCGGTGAACACAGTTCTCCTCAGCTGATTGATACTGCCGCCAATAGCCCCAACCGCCGCCGAGCCTCCGGAGAGCATGGAACGGAGATTCGGAACCACGATTCTGCCCCACGGATGCCGCGACAAGCCTAGTTGATTCTCCACCATTAACCAAGCGAAAAAAAACAACTGCGATGAAGCTCTTTTTCACTCGCTTCGCCTTCTTCACTTGAACTGATCCCGGATCAATCCAATTTCCTCCATTTTTCCTTCTCTTTTTGAGCAGAAATAGTTTGCATTTGAGTTTTCGAGGCAATCATGTGGACTGTAGGGTTTGGATGTTAGGAACTAAGGAACAAGGCCAAGTGGAAGGCCCAGCGTCTAGGTCACACGACGTCGCACTCCCTTTCTTTTCTTTTCTTTTCTCTTTCCCCTTTATTTATCCATTTGTTTGCAAGTGGAGGACAATAATTATTGTTTATTAATAATTAAATTATTGTTTATTAATAATTAAATTATTGTTTATTAATAATTAGTATGGGTTCTAGGAGCTCCTCCAATCAGCCATCGACATAGCGTGAATCACCAATTTGAAGTTGAATTTGTTCCTCCAATCCAATACCAAATCCAACGCTATGTTAGAGTAGATCTACAGTGTTGCACCATATTTGGAAGTAGCACATCTGAATGTGGAAATTGTTACAAATCAAAACATAAGATTTCAACAATTTCTTGACCGATTTAAAAAAATTAAAAATAGAGAGGCTCATTTCTCACTACGTGATGCACTAATCGACCATTTCTGGGACTTATATAGTAATTCAATTAGTTAGAAGTTCGATATTTGTGTTTTGTTCCTATTTCACAAGCTATATTTTAGTTTTTTTAATGATTCTTGTTATGGTTTAAATTTATCTTAAGATGAATTTTATGTGTGATATGTAATTTAATGTATAATTTAGTTAAAAGCTGGTGGTGTGTTATAATTCATTATAGAACCTGGTGGCACATTCTATTATTCGATAATAATATTGTAATTTTAATTCATTGATTAGATTTATGTTGTACATATATTTAAAATACCACTTAGATATATATTTTTTTAGATTTACAATTGTATTAATATGTTTCACTATTTAAAATAATAAAATTCAAATTTAATAATTTTTATATTAACTTTTATAATTACATATTATTATCTGTATAAATGAATAATTACGGTTAATAATTCAATAACAAATGAAAAATATAATATTAATGTATTTTTTATTTAATATGTTAAAATTTATTTTGTGGAATAAATATTATTTTAATAAATAAAATATTATAGAATATTCCGGAAATATTCCTTTTAGTGTTGAATTTGAAGTTGATGGGTTGGAGATGAATTTTATATTTAGTGTACAAACTACACTATTTTGATGTAGTGTTACGCTAAGATAGTGCAATGAATTGAAGATGGCCTTAGAACATTATTATTTGTACTGTGTACATTGTTGTTAAGACATTGGATTTACTGATGCAAGTAAATATATTACCCGAAATTTGGATCTTGTCCGATGCAACCTCAGTTCCTAATACTATTTAGAAGTTAGGCATTCAGTTAATGTAGAGAAAATTGAAAGAATGTTACATATAAAACATGATAGTTAGTCTTCAATAATTATTTTCTTTCGTGGGTCAAAGGAATTTAGAGATAGAACTGGAGGGGCCATTCATAAGGCCTGATTTATGGGGTGTATTAGGGTTGGAAAATTAATGATTTTTGAAGCTCATAGGTATTCAACAATGATTTTTATAAATTTCATTAAAGCCTTGTGGTATTCAACAATGAATTTTATAAACCCAATTAAAGTCTTGTGATATTTAATTTTGACTCTGAAAACTCTAAAAAATATGTAAGTATTCAAAATTTTAATAGACTTTTAACAACTTTATGAAAGCATTGATATATAAATATTAATGCGTAAAGTACAACAATAAATATCAAGAATTTCTTTGATTGAAGGGAGATATTTGAATGAATTTCAAACTTATTTTCTCTCATTTTTTCTCTATTCTCTTATATTTGTTTATCTCTATCTTTCTCCAACTCGTAAATAAAAATCGTGTTTATATATGAAAATTTAATTAATAATTATTTTATATTTAAATTTTTTACGTCTTTTAGTTGGTTCGGGTATACATCTTTTCTAAATTTCTAAATAACTAATTTTTTACAATTTCAAATCAGAATAAGAAGCCATATATTCAAATTTTGAATTTAAAATTTATTCTGTAATTTTAATCCATTAATATATGCCATTAATTAATATTCAATTACAATAAGAAAAAATATTTAGAGATTTATTTATCGTTAATTTTAATTAATTGAACAAAAATGGTAATACAAACTACTATTTTTATTTATATTGATAGAATATTAAAGATCATTATCTTCATTATAAATTAAATATGAAATTTAATAAAGTCAAAAAATAAGGTGTATAATATTAGTGATACGCTAAGATAGTGCAATGGGTTGGAGATGGCCAAAGGTTGACTAGAAAGTCTAGAAGTCATTTTTGTAAAATTTTATCCAAGTTAAGATCAAAATATTTTTATTATTCATAAGATCATTATTAATTTCCTTTTTTAAAAAAAATATCATATTATTAAAATCTTCAAAGTATTAGCCCCTCGTTAACAAAAGAGATACTGCTCATGATTTAATATATCTTCCCCACTTTGTATACCTTCTTTGAATAAATAAAGTTGTAAAGTTACATGTAGAGTTTATAATTTTTTAAAATATTTAAGTTACAAATTTAAAAAGTTGCATGACCAAGACTCTTTAACCAATCAACCTCTTTGTAAAATCATCTTCTAAAAGTGGATTACGTAGATTTATTTTTCAGAATCACATAAAACTTTATTCTGTATAACCAACATAAGTTCTTCATTTCTCTTAATTTGCTAAATTATCCTATTTCTTTGTGTCCTCAATGACAGAGGGACGTTTTACCAAAGATTCACTCAAGTTATCATGCAATAGGCAGGAATTTGCAAGACAGAATTTTTTAAATAAAAATAGAACTTTATTTAAACAACATTAAACACTCTATTTAGTTTATAGTATATGCTTGACATGAAAGCAAGAAACTATAATCAGGGTTAATTGATTACACTTCGGTTTGAACCTCTATTCATGTAATTAATAATCACCTTAGATCGAAGCATTTATTTTGATGAAAATATTCGAGAAAACACATTTAAAAGAACTCCTATGCTCTAGAGTTTGAGGTATCTTCGTTTCATCGTAAAAAAGGCCCTAGAAAATATAGATTTGGAAATTACTCAAAAAAGTTATAGTTCATTTGGATCGAGGATTTAAAACTCAAACTTGCCAAATACTTAGATTCGAATATAGCTCGAACATGATCTGGACGACGAGTTCCAGACGACTCTCCGTGTTAGTAATTTTTGTGAGTGCAATATGTCTGACAAGATCAAATCTAAATCAACACAGAGTTTAGAGGTAGTGGGTAAATAAACTTCTTTAAAAATTAACACTTTTAAAACTATTTGTTTGCAAATCGACTGAGTTACCGTCTGACTGTTGATCTCAGTCCGGACTGATTGAAGATCGAAGCAACGCTTCTACGTCCCCCTCTTATTCCTATTAGGAAGGTATTCCACTAAAAGACTTTGATTAAGATATACAGTATATCCTAAAATGGTCATTCAGGCAGTACCCGAGCAAACTCCTAGAACTCTGCTGATAACAGAACAAGCCCTATTCTCTTACAAATTTTCTAAGGTTTTTCGGTAATTTATACAATGAAGTACAAGCTAACTGATTTCAGTTCCGCTGAAATGAACACTGAAATAATGTGATTAGAAAACAAAGTGATTCTATGTTGTTCTAAACAAATATAGATTGAACAAACAGAAAGCTTGGGATCGTTCAAGACTTGAAGATTCAATAGTTGGAGGGTCAGAGAGTTGGAGAGTTCTACAATTCAAGACTTGAAGATTCAATAGTTGGAGGGTCAGAGAGTTGGAGAGTTCTTCAATTCAAATACACCTCCTATTTATAGTCTCCAAATTCAAATAGTAATAAATATGTCAGTACAATCAGCCGATGAATTTCCGTGCTCTTCCTCCAAGTAATATGCATTTAATTTTTTTATTGTCTCATTAAATGCACATTCTTTTTTGCTTAACAATCTTCGTACTTTACCAACTCTGATACATTCGGGTTGCTTTCCTGAGTTTCCACGACTATAATTGATCTCTTATGTGAATGCTTCGATTTCAGCTTTGATCTGATTAAGAAATGAAGTTCTGATTTTATCTGCTCATCTAGACTGAGCTGTTCTAATTGTTGGGGATCCGGATCCGCCCCCCGGTCAGGCAGCGGAAGAACAATAAACAGAGAATCGGGAGGCGATCAATACGAAAAAAACAGATTACATTCTACGACATTCATAGGATGTTTTAGCGTGTTACCTCGCTGGCACTTGTGCCTGGCTCCAACCGGTGTTTCAAGAACCCGGCTCTTCTCGGTAGATTGCGGTAGTTCACGCCAATCCGGTCCACGACCAGATTTGATTTCCCTCCAATCAGCCTGCACTAGAAGACTGAAGGATTTTGTCGCCAACGGATTCTCCTCGAAAAACTAGCCGGAACGATTTCCGGCGAGTGGCGGCGGTGGCGGCGGCGGCGCGGCGTGAGGCTTGAGGAAGAGAGGGGCGGCGGCCAAGGCTTAGAGTCTAGGGTTAGGTTATGAAAATTATGTTATGAACATCACAATGTTCCCTACCAATGAAACATGGTACTTCGCATCGCAGATACTAGTCTCGAACTCGGGCGGCCTTATCCTCATTTTGATGGCCCAATAGACTAGGAACGTGTTTAGAACACACAGCGACTATCAGATGTGTTTCATGATAGCCGTCATACCCACTATCACATCTAACATACGCTTTAGTGTATTTTAGGTCTTTACTCAACACAATTGTAAATTATTACACACATAATGAAAGTAAATAATGCCATATAACAAAATGCGAATATCATATATAAAGACTGTTTGTGCAAGAGTCTATAAAACCCACACGCCACAAGTTGGCTAGTTGGGCATCTACTCTAACAATCTCCCACTTGCCCTAAAGCCAACTACTCATCAGACGCAGTCCCATTGTTTCGCGATGTTTTTCAAACAACGGTCCAGGCAAGGGCTTCGTAAGTGGATCAGCAACGTTGTCCGCAGAGGGGTACTTGAATATTGCCTAGCTGCTCCGGTCCATTGACAGTTATTGCTTCTGTGAACATAGTAGCTAAATAATCCCAACGCGTTACATAAGGCAAATATTGTATAATTGTTCGATTTTCCGCAATTTTCTCCATCCCTCTATGTAACTAACCCAATATTGGTTCACAGTCAATAACATCTTCACCATCGAGAGTAACTATCAGTCGAAGAACACCATGCATTGATGGGTGGTGAGGGCCCATATTGACTATCATGAGGTCTTTTCTTGTAGTTGATGCAATCATAAGTTTTTTCCCGAGTCATTCTTCCATGCATTTCTGAAAGTAAAAAGAAGTTGATAAAAATTGAAATGAATAAGTTTAGAATGGTATCACACTTCAAATTAACTAGTTTTTATTTCTCGAATAGCCAACTTACTAATTAATTCTTTATAACGGCCTATATTCTTTTTTGCCAAATAAGCCAGTAGCCTTTGACGTTTTCCCAAAATTTTTTCGCAAACCTTTCTGAGATGAAGAGTCTTTTTTGTGCAATTCCAAATGTGAAGTAAGTCTCCTTATTTTAGTGGTGAAACCGAATACTTGAAATTCTACAGACCCCTTGTTTTCTTTTTGAGAAATAATTGAAATGAATGAATTTTTGACCATAAAAGATGTCCCTTGCCCCTTATTTTTACAGATTTAAATTTTACTGATCAGTAATAATAATGCCATTCATTTTAATGTTGTATATACAATAATATAATTATTGAACTCCTAATTTTCTGAAGTCAAATCAATCAATCCAATTTGAAATTGGATTTAGATAGAGGATAGAAAAGGATTTGTCCATTTTCACATCGAAGAATTTAGAACGAAAACGGAGCAGGTTCTGTTGATCTCTTTCGCGATCTAATTAAGAAAAATTTCGTATTGGCTATTCGAATGAAATCTAAGACATGTGATGTGCTATGTTTATTTGGTTACTTTCATATACCCTATAAGATAAAAGATAAGCCTATAGTAAGTATATAGTGAATTGAATAAAGGGTATTATTCATTTACGAATTTTTAATCGTGGATATATCTGTATCCTTAACATACAAAAATGACTACCATTGTTGGTATCAAACCAACAACGATTCATACAAGCTAAATCTTCTAATCGATAATTAGGCCAAAGAAAAAGCTTTAATTTTAATTTAATTAATTTTTTTTTCTCTCTATTGAGATGTTTATTATCTGCCGAAACTTGGTTGCTGTTTTTTATGTTCTTCTCGTTCCAAAGTACTGAATTTATACCTAGACCATTCCTACTCTTTAAATTGAAAGAAATTAGAATTCTCAATTTTCTACGATATCTAAATGAAAAAATAGTTTCAGGAACAAGCAAATGGAAATGAGTTTTGTGTCTAGTTTCCGTTATTCTTTGATGTGGTGAACTAACTTCATAAAAGTTATTCTTAGAAACATATCTTTGTTCTTGGTATTTTTGATTAGTTTGGTGCTTACTCTTATGAAATAACGAAATACCTATGATTTTATACATAATGAATTGTCCATCCTCGTTTCCAGGCAAACGAATGGGTTCTATAATCAATACTCCCTTTTTCATCAATTCTGTAAGAGTTAAATTCTTCTGAATCAACATTATATCCAAACTCATTTCTTTCTTTTGAATTGAGGATATAATAATTTTTCTTGGATCTATCAGTCTAAGCAGGAGACAATATACCTTGATATTATTGATCATTTTTTGATTCAAAGTATCGTCCCATCTCAATTGAAAAAGAAAATAACGTTTCAAGAAGAAATCTAGTTCTGCTTCTGTATCACTTTTGTATTGTTTTTGTTTTTTACCGTTTTTCATGTCCGATCTTTCATAATTTTCTTCAATGTCTTTTTGTTGTGAAAGAATAGAGCGAAGGTATTCTCGTCCTATGGATTCTTTTTGTTCTTCATTTCGATGATTTTTAGGCGATGGTATCAAAAGAGTTCTTTTTTGTTTTTCATTGATCTTTTTATTTTCACTACTTTTTTTCTTTCTATTCAAATCGAAAAGAAGTAATTTACTTGGTATAAACCAAGGTTTTGTTTTATATGCATTATAAAGTAACACAAATTCTGGGAAGAACCAAAGTTGCAGATTTGATATGCAATGCTTTAACATTTTTTCATTCATTCCCATCCAATCAAAAAAGACTTTGTGGGAGTTTGGTGAATTTAGTTCTGGAATAATAAGATAAAAAAGATCTTTTTTATTAATTATTTGAGAATTTTTAGTATCAATCTGAGTATCTTGATTTCTATTAGTATTATTAGCGATCCAGGTTTCAATATCTACTCTTTGTATAAGAGAAAAATCTATAATTTTCCAATCAAAATATTTTCTATCGGCAGTTTTTTCCATAGCTAGAATATCGAGGGTTCCTATAAAATTTTTGGTAAAAATACTCCTCAGCATATCAAAAAGGGTGTCTTTTTCTGTGTTATAAGAAATTTCTTCTTTGTTATGTCTTTGAAATGGAGATCTAGAAAAAAAGCATTCTGTTTTATTTTCATAATCATAATTAAAAAATTTATATGATAAAAGATCATACCTATAGTATTTTTGAAGATTATCTTTTTTATTCGATTTATTCACTAATGGATAGACTTCCTTTTTTTGTTGTTTTTTGGAATAAATTAATTCGCTTTTTTCATATAAATGTGATTTTCTTAAATTTTCCTTTTTCGTCATACGACAGTGATAAACCCTATTTCGCCACTTTTCTGATATTAATCTAGACCATCTGATCTGAGATAAATTGTATTGATTATACCCTTTCAACCAACCTTTCCATTGATTCATTTTAGAACTCGACAGTTTTTTATCTCCTAATTTCGAATGAAACATCTCTTGTATTGCAAAAGAATCCTTTATCTCAGGCTTAAGAAAAAAACGGATTCCTTGATATTTAAGAATAGATCTTAATTTATATGAGTTACTAACTTGTATTTTTGATAATTTGTAAAATACATATGCTTGTGACATGTAGGATAAGTCAGAAAAATAATGTGAATCCCTTTTCCTAATACCAGCAAGTGTCTTTTTTATATTTGAGAGAAATGGAATTGGATTCCTCTTTTTTTTATTAATTCTTTCTTTCTTTCTTTCATTATTGTAAATGAATTTCTCAATAATTTTGTTTGTTGATTTAAGAAAGAGTTCTGTATTCATTCTGGGAATATTAATGATAGATAAAAATATATATGTGTATATTCTTTCAATGAAGAAGTTAAAAAAGGGGAAAAATTTAGAGATTAATCGAGCATTTCCTCTTTTTAAGACTTTCCATTTTGCTAATCTTTTAGCATTAGAACTTATTTTGTTAGGACTATTGTTATTTATTCTTGTAGTTAGTTTTTTTTTCTCTTTTGTAATTCTTTCTATTTGATTTCGAATTCTACTTGTTCTATCAGTCAGATCGTTCATTTTTTTTTCTGTCAATGAAGAATTTGACCAATTGGTAGATGCAATTTTACTAACGGATTTTTGAAGTATCTGATTGCTGATTATAGAATCTTTTTCTTGTTTATTTTGATTTTCACTCGATTCATCTACCTCTCTTAATTGAAATAATAGAATTGGATTTACTTTTGAAAGTTTTTTTATTTTTTTTTTTATAAAACTAACATTTTTTATAATCCATTTTTTTGTTTCTTTTGAAGCCTTTTGAAGTAATTTTGTTTTTCCTTTGAAAACTATTAGAACTCGAAAATATTTCTTTTTCAATTTTCCAATTTCTTTTTCGAGTTCCTTGAAAATTGGTTTAAAAAAGGAAGGTCGTTTTCGGGGTGAACCAAAAGGAAATTCAGCTTCCATTCCCCAAACTGTTAAAAAACAGAAATCATCTTTTTCTTTTTTCATTAAATCTTTCTGATAATCTTGTAGTTTCGATTTGTGCCAAGGTTTTAGACAGAAAGGAAATAATATTTTTATCTGAATACCGTCTGTCAACCAATTTTTCGGAAATTCTGTTTCTGATAATGGAACACCATTATAAGTACATTTAATATACATCTCTCTATTCCAGTCCTGTAAATCCTCAGACCATTCAGGAAGTTGGAATAGGACTATACGTCCAATATTTTTCGCGATTATCAAGAAAGGGAATAGAATATATTTTCTAAAAATGGATTGAGTTACTAACATGCAACCTCTTATTACTTGCGTAAATGGTATGCTATCCCAGGCCTCTGATATGTCTATTCGTCCTTTCTCCTTTCTTTTGTTCTCCTCGTTTTTTTCTTTTCTTTTTGTTTGCTCTTCTGTATATTCTACATTTTTGAATACTTTTCTTTTTCGTACCCAATTTTGCAAAATTTCTTTAATCAACCCGGAGATATCAAAAGAAAAAAGAAGATATTTTTGCATTCTGTTCAAAAAAAGAGGCGCATGCACGTTTGCTTGAAAGAATTTCCAAATTACTATTTTACGCCTTTGAGCTCGCATAGAACCTTTGATTATACCTCGCCGAAAATCGGATTGTTGTGAATAGCGCATCAAAGCTACTTCGTCTGTTAGATCAGGTATATTAGTATCTTTATTAGTATTAGGATCAGTATCTTGCTTGTTACCAGTAAAAATGACTACACGTTTCCCTTTTCTTGAGCGAATTTGATGATCTACTGGAACATCTTCTTGATGTTCTCCAGATTGTTGTTCCAAATCCGTGATTAATTTGTACGTCCATCGAGGAACTTTTTTAATGATTTCTTTTATTTTAATTGATTTGCTACGAATTTTTTGATCATTAGTATCTTTATTTACTAAATAAAAAGAGTTCAAATATTTTGTTTTCTTTTCTGAATCTATTTTACTGATGAAAGTTAAGAAATCAATCATTTCTGTGGATAATGGTTTTTTAGC
>KQ996442.1:0-23479 GCA_001598015.1 Dorcoceras hygrometricum
TTGTGCGGAAAAAGGCCGATTGGTTTGTGAACAGTGAATAATGTGCAACAGTAAATAAATGCTGTATGTAAAAGATTGAGTCAAGAGTTTGTTTTTGGAAGTTCGGATATCAATATCCTACGTCTCCCCTTCTTCCTCCTCGGAAGGTAGCACTAGAAGACTTTGATGAGAGTAGCCTTTCTACAAACACCCGATCCCGTAACCCACAGCTACGAGAACTCCTAGCACTTTACAACACTTCACGCAGACTTCGCTGCTGGTTTTAACAACGCTTGAAAGTTTTTCGAACTTCTTTACACAGACAATTCGTTACAGACTCAATGAAATATGACAATGAAAGCACATATTTAGAGACTGTAAATATCTTCTGGTTTTAACAATGAAAACAAGATAACCAGAAGATTGACTCGAAGGTATTTCAATGAAGAACAACTGTTAGGTTCTTCGAGTCTTTGAGCTTTTTGGAGATTTCAACAGAGTATAGCTCAAGATTGATTTTGGCAGCGTGACAGCAATAGATAGATAGCGAAGTGTGTCTTCTTCAACACTGCTGCTGATATTTATAGGCTTCGATTGCAACGATCATATTAATTCTCTAAAGGAAATGAATCCCGTTTGAATTGCTGCCAAAATAGTACACCGTAATTCCTGCTCCACTACAAGGTAAATTGCTCATTGACAGAGCCAATTTGTCTTCTTCCATAATTGTGCAAGCATGGAGAAACGGCCTCTGTACACTGTACTATTTACCCAAAATAGTACCTAACTTGTCTCCTTAATTCCAGGCAACTGTACGATCGTACAAATCTTTTCCTTATGAGCAAACGCGTATTTGAATCACTTTGAGCTTGCGCCTGAAATAACTTTGGTAACCAGCACTATCTTCATCGTCGTTGTCAAGATGCTTCGACTGGAAAAATGCTTGGAAGAATTTACCTGCTGATATGCATATGTGTTTTTCCATCTGCTGATTCCTTAAGCGATAAAACGATGTCGTGTCAACTTATTCAAGTGACGCCGTTTTGCTATCTTTGAAATGCATCTGCTGGTTAACAACATATAGTGCACCTGCTGGTTGAAGTTCATTGTAGCCATCTGCTGGAATGAATAAGCCAATCAATACGCTGTCGTTCCAACTTATCCAAACGATGTCGCTTCGACTTATCCAAACGCTGTCGTTTCGCATTCTCCAACGAATATACTTAACCAACTGCTGATTTCTCTTCAATAAAGTATTTGCTGATTACTCTTCTTTGTTCAACTGCTGATAAGTAACTGTGCACTCCAACGACGTCGTTCTAACTTATCTAAACGCAGTCGTTTAAGATTCCTTACCAAAAACACGCTAATCACTTATATGCGCCTGTTGATTGCTTGTAAGAAATCTATCTGCTGGACATCTCAAACCATTCATCTGCTGATCGCATACTATCTGCTGATTTCTCAAATACTCCAACTGCTGAATAACTACTTGTTGAGTGCGACAACTGATTTGTCCAATTGCAACTTGTCTTATTTTTGTTATCACCAAAACTAATAAATTTTACCCTAACAATTTACCCCTTTTTGGTGATGACAAAACTTCAGAAGCCGAGACAAAAGATATGCAAAAATAAATTGCACACTATCTGCTGGAATGCAAATTTCATTATATCCTTCTTGCAATAAATAGTCACTAAGTCGTTTGTACCACATGCGTCCGGATTGCTTTAATCCGTAAAGGGATCTTTGTAATTTAATGGAGCAAACATTTCTATAATTTGGACCAAATGTTTCCGATATCTTAAATCCCTCAGGGATTCTCATGTAAATTTCATTATCCAGTTTTCCATACAAGTATGCAGTAATAACGTCCATAAGACGCATTTCAAGTTTTTCTTGTATGGTCATGCCAATAAGGTATCGAAATGTAATTGCATCCATCACTGGAGAGTAAGTCTCTTCATAATCAATACCAGGTCGTTGAGAAAAACCTTGGGCTACCAATCGGGCTTTATATCTAGTCACTTCGTTTTTCTCATTTCGTTTTCGTACAAAAATCCATTTACAACCCACAGGAATTACTCCTTTGGGTGTATGTACCACAGGTCCAAAGACCTCACGTTTTGCTAAGGAATTTAGCTCTTCTTGTATTGTTTTATTCCATCTTGGCCAATCATGTCGATTTTGACATTCATCTGCAGATGTAGGATCTGGATCATCTTTTTCATTAACAACATCGTTAGCCACAGCATAGGAAAACTTATTATCGACAATAATTTCCGATCGATTAAATCTTTTCCTCGTGTTGACATAATTTATCGAGATCTCTTCATTTTCAACAATTTGAACCTTTTCGAGGGAATGATCATCAACATTTTCATATTTATCAATCAATGGATTAGATATCTCATTATGAGCATTAACATTATTTGCTCCAGTATCAACAGTATTTGCTCCTTTTCTTTTTCGTGAATTTTTATCTTTTGATCCAATTGGTCTACCACGTTTGAGTTGTGCACTTGATTCATTGTTTGATGGTACCTTAGGAATATCGATATGTGCTGGAGCATTATGTAACATCCCGAAATTAGGATTACGTTGAATTGAATGCATGACTAGAAGGAAAACCTTATGTTAGTATGATTTACATGTCATGTATGTGATTACATGATGATTTTATGCTTTACGTGTGCATGTCACTTTACGATACGGTTTGAGACCGGTAAGCGGGGACGAGTCCGGGGACGATCAAATGGAAAATATTTAAATGTTTTAGCCCTTAGACATATTTTAAAGCAAAATATTTTTATTTTAGGCACAATTTCCAATAAAATGAGATTTTATGCACGGTTACCGAGGGGGACCCGTTTTTCGCCTATACGGGCCATTTTTATGACTTTTACTACACTTTTAAATTTGAGAGGCCCTATATTACGAAAATTAAAGGCTTGAAGTCTGAATTTTAAAATGTTTTAAGCCTTTTTAATTAAGAGGATGGGCTAGTATATTGATGGGCTTTTATTTCCTTAAATAAAACAAGGTAGAAGGACTTTTTGTACAATTTTCATTAACCCTTCTCCCTAATTTCGAAAATTACCCTAGCCTCTCCTCTCATCAGCCAATATCAGCCTCCATCCTCCCCAAGGTGACCGAATTCTTGCAAGTTTTGGATTGAAACTCAAAGGTGTGGTCTTCCCAATTGTCCTCCGCTCCGGTATCACGTATTTGTGCTTCCCTATCGATCAAGGCATGTTATATTCTTTCTTTTCTCACCATATAGATCATATTACACTGTTTTTACAAAGATTATGCATGAATTTTATGTGAATGTTTCAGATCTTAAGGTTTATGTTCATGATCATGCATGTACTCATATGTGCACCTCACGGTTTTGAATTCTTTTGCATGGCTTCGGTTCATGGTCTGCTTGAGGGGTCTGGGCTCTTTGTTAAGTGGTTCATGGTGGTCCTAGGAGTGTCTTTTCGTGGTTCGAAGTGGTGGAATTGTGGTCGAACCAATGGCTTGATGTCGCACACCGCGCAGTGTGTGTTTGTGCATGTCGTGTGCGTTTCTTTCCCAGCGTTCGTTCTCCTTCGTGCGAGCTCGGTTGGGGCCGTGGTTGGTCTCGTTGGAACCACCTGTACCTGGGGGTGGTTCAGCCGGAAGGGCTTCGGCAGTGGTCACCGGAGTAGAGAGAACGATTGTTGATACCATCAGGTGGTTGCGACGGCACAACATGGCTGGTGCGTCCACTTGCAGCGACTGTTTCTCCCTGGTTAGGCCACGGTTTGAGGCAAGGTTGGTCACGTTAGAACCGTCTAGACCTGGGGGTAGTCCAGCCGGAAGGGCTCCGGCCATGGTGGCCGGATCAGGGAGGTCGAGCGTGATGACTGGCGGCTGGTCGCTGCCGTGCATGAACCAGTGTGTGTTTTTGGGTTTAGGGTTTGTAGTGGGCTGTTTTGGTCCAATTGAACCGGCTGGTTCGGTTGGGCTGAACCAGTTCTTTGAATCTCGAGTCGAATATTTTAAGTCTGGTCTGATTTATTTTATTTTTGGGCCGGATAATTTTATTTTTTTAAAGTCCGGGTCGTTTTTACCGGGTCAAGTCAACTTTTAAGTTAAAATTAGTTCGAGTCAAAATTATTTTTGGGTCAACGATTTTTAGTCAAAATCTATTTTTAAGTTTCTGGAATTTTTAATTAAATAGGTTTTTAGCCAAATTAGTGGATTTGGGCCGATATTTATTTTCATGAGTTTTAAGCCTATTTTAACGATGTTGGGCCGAGGCCTTCAAATGATTTTAAAAATGGTTTGTTCTTAGTTGTTGGGCCATTATGAGTTGGACTTAGTATGATTTTAAGTTAAGTTGAGGATCTGGGTTTAGAGTTAGTGGGCCAGTCACTTGAGCCAGTCCTTGACCGGACCGAGGGAAATAATGCATAGGCCCATGAATATATATTTAATGTACGTTGGTTTATAGATTGATCAATCGAATTTAACGGCTCTCACTTCATGGATACGACTCGCATGTTCTTTTCAGTTATGTTATGTATTATGTTGTGCCTTAACATATATGTTATGATGATTTATGTACGACTACAGCATGATTTAACGTTTACGATCTTTTAATGCACGCATGTCATGAAAATTATATTCATATACTTATGTGCATGTATGTGGTTTTATTGTATGTACCTTGTTATTAGCGGATATAGCATGTTGGGCCTTTAGGCTCACTAGGTTTATGTGGTGCAGGTGAGCATGATAATGTTGATGATATTACTCCGACCGGCGGTGAGGACGTCTGATGCTCCGCTGCGGCTGTTATCCCATGACCGTTTAGTTATTTCATGTTATTTGCTTTTAAACATGTTCAGTTTTTCCGCAAACAGTTTTTGAGTACTCTGATTTTTATGATTAGCTTGTGAGACGTGGATTAAGGATTTTTGCAGTCGTTTTATCGCATGTTGAGATGTTATTTTTAATGCTTAAGTTATGGTTTTTATTTATCGCTTTCATTAAATGTTATTCCACGTCGGCTTTAAAAAAAAAATTTTTTTAGAGGTTTAGTATGTTTCACATTAGCAGCCAGTATATACGATTTAGTTACCCTTTTTACATCATTAAATGCATCGGGTAATTTATTTGCAATATTTTGCAGATGCACTATTCTTTGCACTTCATTCTCACATTCATTTATCCGGCAGTCAAATTGATGAAGTGGTGCATTCCAAGTTAATTCACTTGGTGATTTCATATTTTCTCCCCCTAATGTTGGGAACTTTGTCTCATCAAAGTGACAATCGGCAAATCGTGCCGTGAAAACATCTCTCATCATTGGCTCTAAATATTTAATAATCGACGGGGAATCATATCCAACATATATTCACATTCTTCTTTGAGGACCCATTTTAGTGCGTTGTGGTGAACATATTGGAACGTACACAGCACATCCAAAAATTTTTAAATGGGCAATATTAGGCTCATGGCCAAAAACTAGCTGCAAAGGAGAGAACTGATGGTAACTAGTTGGTGTGATGCGTTTTAGTGCTGCTGCGTGTAAAATAGCATGTCCCCATACTGATGTGGGAAGTTTTGTCCTCATTATCAATGGTCTAGCTATTAACTATAAATGTTTAATGAATGATTCTGCTAAACCATTTTGTGTATGAACATGAGGTACTGGATGTTCAACAATTATCCCAATTGACATACAATAGTCATTAAATGTTCGGGATGTGAATTCACCAGCATTATCAAGACGAATCCTCTTAATAGGATATTCTGGAAATTGTGCTCTTAGACGAATTATTTGAGTCAATAGTCTTGCAAATGCCAAGTTGCGAGATGATAGTAAACATACATGTGACCATCTTGTGGATGCATCAATTAAGATCATAAAATATCGAAACGGTCCACATGATGGATGAATAGGCCACAAATATCACCTTGTATTCTTTCTAAAAATGAAGGTGATTCAGTACCAACTTTAGTTGGTGAATGTTTTGTAATTAATTTGCCTTGAGAACAAGCCTCGCATGTGAATTCTCCAAAATTCAAAATTTTCTTGTTCTTCAATTGATGCCCTTGTGAATTCTCAATAATCTTTCGCATCATTGTAGAGCCGGGATGTCCCAATCGTTCATGCCATGGTATAAAATTATTTATATACATGAATTTCTGATCAACTGTGACATTTGTTTCCACTACATTTATTTTAGTGTGATATAAGCCAGATGTAAAGGTCGGTAATATTTCAGCAATATATTTCTTTCCCGACACTTCTTTTGTAATCAATAGATATTCTTTATCATCTTGGCTAAAAATCTCAATATGGTATCCATTTCGTCGGATATCTTGAAAATAACAAGTTTCTTTGAGACTTAGGAGAGAACAATGCATTATCGATTATAAAATGTGTTCCTCCATTCAATATGATATTCGCTTTTCCACAGCCTTCGATAATGCTTGTACTACCAGAAATTGTGTTGACATTACTTTTTCTCATTTGCAAATATGAGAAATATTTATCTCTTTTGAATATCGAATGTGTTGTCGCACTGTCAACAATACATAAATCTCCATCATCGACTTCATGTCCAAAATCCATATTCTATAAATATTTTATAAAACAAAATGAGTAATCCATTTATTACGATAACAAAATATTCAACACAATAAATAACTTAAAATTACAATATTTAAACAAATACAACATTTAACAGTTTTCATCATCACCCACAAAATGATCAATTCTTCCATTTTGGTCTGCAAAGAAATCAGAAACATCAAAGTGTGCTGGGAATGTCGGAAGCTGACTTAAATCTTCACCTTGATCAATGAAATTCGTTTCAGCATCCTTTTTCTTTTCTTTTGATGCTTGATATAGATCAACAAGGTGTTTGGACGTACGGCAGGTATTATACCAATGTCCTTTCATCCCGCACATATAGCATTCATTGTCTGATTTTTGGACCTCATTAACATGTCCTTTTGCTCTCTTGTCTTGGTCATTGCCCCACTTTTGGTAGCTGGTATTCTTTTGATTTTTATAGTTAAAACCAGCATTATGATCATGGAATTTTCCATGTCCACGGCCATATGGATTAAAACGTCCACGACCGCGTCCATGATTACGGCCACGCCCACGCCCACGACCACGACCACGATTGCGACCAAAGTGGGTCTTATTTTGATTATGTTTATCATCATGTACTGTCATGTTCACATCAGGGAGCGGGTTTGATCTGGAAGGTCGGATTTCATGATTTTTCATCAGTGATTCATTATTTTGCTCGGCCACGAGCAAACATAAAATCAACTCAGAATATTTTTTGAATCCTTTTTCTCTGTACTGCTGTGCAGAAGAACGTTGGATGCATGAAATGTGGAGTATGTTTTTTCTAATAGATCGTCATCCGTAACTCTTTCTCCACATAGCTTCAGTTGTGAACTGATGCGAAATATGGCAGAATTGTACTCACTTACAGATTTATTGTAAGCGCAAATGCATCCAATCATATCGGGCCTTTGGAAGAATGACCGTTTTTTTGATGGCTATATCTTTCTTGCAAAATTTTCCACAATTCATATGGATCTTTAACTGTCAAATATTCATTTTTCAAGTCATCATGAAGATGATGACGAATAAAGATCATAGCCTTTGCTCGACACAATCCATCTAATGTGATTAACAGTTCAGATCGCATCGCTTCACGATTCACACACCCCTTCGATTTATATCCGATCCAACGATTGATAACAGTCTACCTAGTCACTGCCCAATCATCCGCCACTGTAGCCACATCGTAGCCACGTCACTATCCAGTCATTCCGTGTTAGTCACTGGAGCATAAGTGCAAAGTGCGTCTCAAAGCGTCCATTGCGACAGTGCGACGTGCACGTGCACGGGCACCGGCTCGGGCGCGGACGAGGGCGTGGGTCCGTCTCAGGTCTACGACAACTTGTATTATTTATTTACACATAATACAAAGTTATATATGAGAAATGTTTGACTAGGCTCTTTTCCCTATGTGGGACAGCTTCACAATTCTCAATAATTGGGCTTTAATGACTTTATTAATTTTTCATTCACCTAAAATTCAATTTGAGCAATTAATATTCCAAAACTATCTACTCGAAATGTAGATTCAAGTTTTCAAGTCAATTTCGAGTTTCGTCGGACGATTATATTTCGATTAATTAATTTGGTCTTGTCGATTTTCCAACAATTATATATACATTTACCAAATTTATTGAGTCGTCCCATCACATCAGATATCATCTCTCCCATTTATTTGGTCTACCCCATTTATTTGGTCTACCCGAGTGTTAAGGTATATGGATTTATAGAGTAGCCAATTACATAATTTGTAAAACAGTTTGCTTACAAAGTTAAAAGTGTTATAAATTAAAAGAGACATTAACAAATAAAGTAAATAATTACCTTTGCAATAATCCTCCTTGATTACTCCAAATGAACTCTTAATTATATATTAATAGGAAATTATTATTTCTCTATAATTTCCTTAATTTATATAGAATAGAATTGAGAGAGAATTTGTATATTTTTGTGTGTTTTTCAAATGAAGATTACAAACCTATTTATAAGCAAATGAAATGATTAAAATAATAAAAAGGTCTAAGTCACTTCATTTAATATTTAGACATCCAACAACTAACAACTAATACTAACCATCTAATTTTATTAATTATTCCATAATATATATATATGTTATTATGGCAATTAAGGATAAATTTTGGTACAAAAGCATATACGGCAAAAGCCCAATAGTAACAAAAGAACATATAATCTGAGATTCACTTGGCCTCATTGTTGCTTTAATTTTTTGACATAAACTTTATGGATTTAATCTTAAAATGTAACATGTATATTTATAATTGTAAAGAAAAAGTGTTATCAACATTTGGCAGTTAAAGTTGGTGGAAATTAATTGAGGACTGGACTGGAATTAGTTAAGTCAGTGACCCATAAGTATATATATTGGTCACCTTCTGCTAAGATGAAGGAAAATCATTCCAGAATTTAATTCCTGAAGCGGAAGCTTACCAAAATCTTTAGCCATGATTCAACCTTCGGTTTCGATCTTCCAAATGTAGAATTCTTTTTGGTTTCCTTATTCTCTCTGTTGATGGGGATACAGTATTGAGATTGTGATATATCTACATTGGGGACCATAACCCTTTTTAAAGTTTGTTTTGATTTTTTGGCAGTTATAACTGCTTTGTAGCAGTTATAACCTTAATCTCATTTCTAATTTGGCCCCTCATCAAATTAGAAATTCTGCATTGGTATCCACAATTAATATTCATGACAATTATGTCCTTAAGTCAAATTCCTTATTTCAAAATAGACCACATAATCTTTGACTTAAATAATTGATGACCATATACATTCAATTAATTATCTTAGTGTCCCAAAATTCTAACAAGAGAAAGATAAATACAGTTTTCAGCAAACATATTTCACCGTGTGCTCACTGCTCCACAAGAGAAGAAAGATTGGAGAGAATCGCACATGCCCTACAGAGAATTCAAGAGAGTATATGCTTGAAAAAAAGAAGATGTACAAGAGTGAATTCAATGTGTAATTGAAATTGTGCAATTCCAGAAATCTTCCTGTAACATAGTACGTCCATATTCATAGTGAAGTTGTGTTTTCCCACCCGTGGATGTAGATCGCATTGATCGAACCACGTAAATATTGTCTTGTTTCTTGCTACAATTTTTGTCCTGTGTATTCGTTGTGTGTTCGTTACTCGGCTTAGTTGGTTTTATTGAATTCAATTCGTCAACCTGCGTATTGCCATAGAGTAATCTGGTAGGAAATCACGTTCTTGGAAGTAATAATCACATCAATAATTTATATAAACTTTGACTTGAACTTGTTAAAACTATCTTACAAAGTAAATATACTTCTTTATATTTTAATCCTTGACTAAGCACATTTCAATTTATGACATTTGAAGGAGGCCACTCGTAAACTAATGGCAAATCTTCCTTACACTGGTCGAAAGCTCATGTTTGAAAACACTAATACATCATATTCGATAATAAAGCAGGTGTTGCTGCTAAACCAAAACACACACCAAGTAACCAACCAAGAAAAAGAAGTCGACTTCATGGCTTGTCTGTCTACAACATCTACACGGATGGGAAGAATTTATTGAGATTGCAAGGCAGGGAATAGAACTCTTCACTTCTTGTATCGGTTTTATACGAATGGAACTTATCCCACCAATGCATGCCTCTATCCTTCCTCGTCGTGCTGTCCTTTGGAGGCAACGTGACGTCCAAAATTAGCGCCAGAACTCCAGCAACGAATGGTTTGGACGAGAAAGGGATGTTGATCATGTCGTTGAACTGCCAGTAGAAACAAATAATCAGGTCCTTGTATTTGCACTAGGCAGAAATATTTAGATTGTGTGATTGCTTACCCATTTCGCTGAGGAATGGATAGGGCTATAGCCCTTTACGGACCGGTACTCGTTGAAATATTGAGGTATGGATAGCCCCATGAAGATTGAGAATGCAAGAATGAACATTGTTCGAAAGGCATTCATGTTGCAAAACTGTAGGAAACTGAGACCTCCTACCCCTGTGTTTACAATTATAGTTTTCAATATTTGAATGTCAAGGGGCTAATTCTTGTGAAATATACTGAAAAATATAGATGAAGTCTGAATGATCATGCATACCAACATAGGCAAACAGAACGCAGTATAAAGCAGCAACGATTGGAGCTGGAATCGAAGCAAAGACGGCTCCGAATTTGCCTGAAGGACACCCAAAGTTGGTATTTGCACATCATAGAGAAGTTTCTTGATAGTTTATTTGAAATGAGAAGGAAAAACGGTTATCCGTTTACTTGCCTAGTATTGAGAAGAATATCATCAAAACAGCAGAAATTTGTATAACTCTGCGGCTTCCAACTCGTGTCAACCCGAGCAAACCAGCATTCTCACTGTCCAAGATGAGTGTTTTAGATTTTACAAGTGCAAGTTTATGCTAAACCAGGGTAAGAAAAAAAAGAAAGTTACATAGAAACGGAAGATCCGTTTCCAGTTCCAAAAAGTCCAGAAAACAATATGCCAATGCCCTGAAAACAAACACACCATTTTTGTTAGTTTGTAAAAAGAATTCATATTCTAGTTAGGATTTGGCCTCTATGAATGAAACAAATGAATTTAAGTCCATTCACCTGCCAGCCAATTCCTCGGCTAAGAACAGAATGCGGCATAGGAGTTGCACTCGCATACCTTGACACAGCAATGAAAGCGCCAGTGGACTGCCAATTGTTAGAGCGGAAGAAATGTTAATTACCAAGAGACTTGCTACAACTTGGGGTGTAAGTGAATCGAGTCCTAGTCGAGTTTCTGCAGCTTAATTCATGGGTTCTAGTTCGATCTAAACTGCCTACGGAAATAAAACCAACAGAGACATGAAATGGTGCATTGCATTATTTTGTTTATGGGATTGTTGACAGAATATAGGCACCTCAACAAGGGAAACAAATGAAGTCGCCATCATGGCGAATGCTTCTCCAGCATGGAAAGTAGGAGCACCCCATTGAAATGGATATGGAACACTGATCCTATAAGAAGTGAGAATCATCGGTAGAAGTTAGAGTTCCAAGAATCTGAGAATATTATGCACTTCTCGCTCATGTCCTATTGGCTGTCATATTTTCTTCAATCGAGAACCATGAAACAAAAGATGCGATTACCCTTATATGTAAACAACACGATGGGCCTTACCAAGGAGCGGCACTTATGATTCCAGCACGGTCAGTTCTACAGCTTAACTGAGTTGTTAGTCCCACATGTTTGTATGCTCCACCAACGGTGAGTAGATGAGCATAAATCCACACTAAAATAACCGAGAATAACACAGAAAAACGAGTGAAGACGTGTTTTCCACCTTTCATCAGATGTGGTAAGTACTGCAAAAGCCATTCAGCAAATTATATTATTAGAAGCTCCGAACGCCGAGAGAATGGTGGCGTATGCAATGAATCTCACTTGTGAAAAGATCAGTAGGAAGATAATTTGAGGCACTCCAATCTCCACACATCTTGCTACCTGGAAATGTAGAAAAGCAGGGAACAGTTCACGTTTAGAGAAGCATTGGGAGACGACATTTGGAAATTAGCTTGATTTTGAAACACTTGATTTCATGTTCTGAAAGAACCCTTTGATGGTTACCAGAGGAAAGCCAAGCTCATAAAGCCCGAATCCACTTAGAGCTACAAGAGGAACCGTAGAAAGTGGACTCAATAACCTGGTTTTTGTACAGGAAAGGAAACGGATTTTAGTAAAATCTACTAAAAAAATATGATTCTTGATTTTATTCCTTTTTTTCGTGATAATGTATTTCAAATGGAAAGACTGATATATCACCTCGTAACGTTTCTCCACAGGCCACTGAAGCCGATAACAATCTGAAGAGTGGAAGCCACAATCATAGCCCCCTGAATTCCTCTCATAATCCTCTTGAATCTCTACCCACAACACCAATTACCAAATCAAATTAACAAACACGACTGTGTTACAAACAGACTAAAAACAACCCGGATGGCGCATTGATCACCTCTTCAGGGTCCAAAATTTCACTATATCGACCAGCGAAGACAATAGACAAAGTTGCGGGGATATATGTGTAAGAACCTCCAATCACCGCGGGCAATCGAGTCCCGAGTAATGTCTGAGCTAGCGTATTCAAACCAGCAACAAATTGTAGGGTCTGAATCATTTGAGCCTTCTCTTCCTAACCAAAGAACCACTTTTTTAGTTGAAATCAAGAATTCAACTTTGTTCCTGAAAACATTTCAAAATTGAAGCCCATTTCAGAATATTAAATCTTGCCTTCCCTCCTCCCATTTGAGGAGCCAGAAAGGTGGGTATGAGAACCGTTGTACCAAGCATCACAATGTAGTGCTGGAAACCAAGCAGTATTGCCTCAGCTGCATTAAGCAAGAACCCAGTATTAAAACAAGAATTTCCATACATGCGAGGTTATCCGAACAGAGATTCGATCAACTGCATAACCTTAAAAATGGGAACAAAATTACATGCTAAATTTAAACGTGACACCAGTTAAAGATAGATTTGGTTGCTTTCCTTAAGCTTGAGAGGTAACAAGAAGTTCAAGACCCTGTAGCATAATCCTTATGTATTTGTTAAGATGCTATATTTTGGTGGGTTTTGAACTACAAATCACACATGAAAACACCAAAAAACATAAACAAAAAAAGAAAAAGAAAAAAGAAGATCACAACAAAAGTATGTACTCAGGAGTTCAGAAGATGCTGCAACGGAAGACTTGAATTTGTACAAACAATTAATAAACATAAAAAATGAAACTTCACAAACATGAATGCATGGCGAGAAAATGGAAATAGAAAGAGGACTAACGCCATGGAGGTGGGCTTGTAATGCAGTATGAAACACCAGGGAGCTGATCTTTGACTGGATGTGGTACCAATTCATCTTGTTTTGGTGGTGGTGCAGCAGCTCCACCGCCTGCCATTCTTTACTGTACCTTTTTTTCAACTCACTGTAGAATAAATAAACTCTCAGTCCATACATGCAATTGCTCAGATAACAGACATAAACAAAAGTAAACTGACCAAATATCTCCAAAATCAAGAACTCCCACCAGGAATTTCCAGACTGCCGATGATCTGCAGTAGTTTCAGATACACAAAACTTTCAAGAACAATGCAAAGCTATTGTAGTCGGTGATGAAAACATTTCCCAATGTAACTTAATGTGTTGCTGAAAAAAATGCCATTTGCATTTCAAGAAACAATAAAGCAAATGTGAATTATGGACCTAAATGCAAAGTAGAGTGAATAAAGAGAAAAAGCAACATGCAATTAAACCAAAAGTGAGAAAGAAAATCAAAATAAACCATTCCTAGGGAATCTATTTAATTTCCCTTCTCTCTCACATACCAAACGTTCAAAGAGAACAATATAGATTTATTTTTCTTTCTTTGAAAGTGTTATTAACTAAGCATTTGCAGAATCAAGAGCACTTTGTTCTTCTGTCCAGTAAAAGATAAAGTTAATGGGCATCTGCCACCTATATTTTCCTCAAAATTTATCAGACATTATTAGTATTCCATTTCTCTTTTGAGGAGATCATTATTGTTATTCCATTTAACCCCAAGTAGACAATATAATATGCATTTTAAGCTAAATTATTCGAAATGCATAGCATGGCTCTCACGCCACATGCTTATTATTTTCTTAAAATGACAATATATACCAATATTTATACGTTTATCATGCAGTAGCAAGCTTGCATGCGTTCGTTTGTTCTTCAGATATGATCTTCCAATACACCCCATATTTTACGCGCAAATAACTTTTTGTTTTTTTCCTTTTTTGTTCATTTTCTTCTGTCCTTTAGTATATTTTGCTGTCCTTTTCTATTTTATTTTTCAGAGCGAAGATATATAAAAAGGTTTCTAAATTGAATCGTTTGAACAATTGCATGCAAATATTAGCCCAACCTAGAAAGGTTAATTTTTTTGTCTAGGATCTCTTGGTCCTATATATATATATATATATATATTATGAAAAATTTATTCACAGCCTTTTCTTTTGAGATGATTATCTTTAATCTATCAATCAAAGAAAGTGGTACAATTCTCCGTATCATAACGCCAGGAATTTGGTTCTGATTTCTGAAGCACCCACTTGATTAGTAGCTCTACAGGTTGTCCCATTAAGACCACCTGGCAGAAAATTGTTGGCTCGAAACATTGAACAGTCAAAAAGGTATCTGGATTTGGTCCATCATAGAACCGTCGAAAAGTCACCCACATTAGGCGAACATTAACCAGTAGTACACATCTCTTATTCGATTTATATTTTTAGGCCTTCTTTCGTAAATTGTGTGGGTAGATTGATTAATCAGTCCAATTTTATCATTGATACAAATCGTTTATTATTTATTCTACTTAATTAAATTAATAATAATTTATCATATATCGGTTAGATTAATATATTTGTTGATTGTACGTCAATTTAACTAAAAAGTTACAAGATTAATTTTATCCTAAATTTTATTAATTAAAATCATACATATTTTAATTATTAAATATTATTAACTCACTCAAAATTTTAGCAATCCTTCATATCTCATCTTATCCTATCATATTCTTAATATGAAACTGATCCTTAATAATAATAACATTTTTTAACATATAAAATAATATATTTCATCATTTCTACGGTATAGCAAGTTCATATCATACTCAAAATTTAGAAGCGGCAGTAAGGGCTCTTCCACTTTTTCTAGAAGAGAGTATCCAATAAGAGCGTTATGTAACTATTTTAAATTTTTATTTAATTTTCTCGGGGAAGACTTAATGTTTATCCTTTATTCATTTTTTTCGATAAAGAATTGATCTTGGATCGAACAGGCGAGGAAGTTGGGTGGAGAGACTCAAATATATATATATATATACATGATTTGAATAAGCCTCAATAACTTTTTTTCTTGAAAGTTTTGATCCCTGAAAGTTATATCGAGTCTGATTCAACATACAAAGTGGAAAATATTCGACATACTCTCTTAAAATTAAATTTAAAACATTATGGATCAAAGCTGTAAAGAAATACTCATATATTTGTTTCTGGAAGTTCGCAGCCACTCCTTTGACGTCTCCCCTTCTTCCGAACTGGAATACTCCACTGAAAGATTATGATTCATATATACAACAGCTTGGATAAACCCATCTCAGTTGGGATATATCATATTGCCCAAATCGAGACTCTTAGACTCCAAGCTGCATATTTTAACGTCTCTATGGCAAGATTGCATATACTAAATTAACGTCTTTATATGAAGACAACATTTCCTAATCCAACTCATCGCTTATATATGTGAGTGAATGTGTGTGTGAGGATTACTCTGTTACAGTGTATATTTTCATATATTCTCATACATGATCATCTATCTAATGATAACAATACATTTCAACAAGCTCTCGTTTTCATCCTTCTTCCTTCTTCACATACTTTGAATCTGCTTCATTTCAGTTGTATTTATAACTTCTATTTTGATATGAAAGTTGAAAACAATTTTTTAGTCATTGCAAAAAGCTTCGGTAAATTTCTCGCTCTTTGTACTCGTCGTTTCTTCGTATAGGTTTAGTTGAGGCTATTATAATCTTTAATTGCTCTGAATTGATCTTTTGTTGTACCGAACAAATCAATTTGAACTACTTTTGTTCTATCTTGAGTTGATCTTGTTTAAACTGACTATTCTTCCGATCTGATATCCGATGCAAATACGATTCGAACTCTGTTATGTTCAGTAGACTCTGTTCCGCTCTTATTATCTTATGTGCTATTATCTGAACTGGCTAATGTGAAGCTCCAATCTGATTAGTCACTGAACTATTCTGTTCTCATTCATTCTGATCTGTTTATTTCTCTGAGCTTATTTGTTCTCATGTGGTCCGATTCTCTAATCTGATCTGAATCCACTGGTCTGCTCTTGTTCTCACATGTTCTGTTATGCTCTAAGGTGATTTGTCTATTTTCATGATATAATATGCTATTCTCTAGCTTGTTCTGATACTTTTTGCTTTCTTCTGATTTGATTCGCTCTACTATTTTTTTCTTTTCAATTGAACTCAACTCTTCGCTTATTGTCAGGTTCGGTGCTCATAATTACTGAGTAAGCACGTAATTAGCATTAAAAGCGGATTAAAATTTTTCTTTTAGCCTGATACAAAAATAACAAGTAAAAATATTTGAATACTCAAAAATAGAGTTACTGGTTCAATCTAAAACCGTTACAACCACATGCAGAGCTAACCTGCTCACAATACATGCATAAAGCCAAAGAGTAAACAACATCCAATCTCACAATCAAAACCAAAACATGTATATAAATCCACAACCACGAGGTCAAGTCGGATACAATACTAACAACTACTCAGGCCATTCCCTAATAATGAATCGACATTATAAATATATATACATAATAACTGGGACACTCGGGCAACACATAAGGAGCTCCACCAGCCGATGCATTACCTGGTCCGGGTGAAGTATCTGGAAAACCTGAAATGGACACAACCAAAATAGCCCCAAAGAAAAAAGGGGTCAAACCACAGTATGTAGTACTAAATAATATAGCAAATAAACTATGAATGATATATGCAACGTGTTACGCAATGCATTCCGGTGACAAGAGACATCATGTACCAAAATCGAAAGCCAAACGAAATGACAACAGCAAAATGTGGCAGCTTAATCAGGAATTCGAGAGCTACTCGGGCGTTCCCAATGGAAATAGATGTGGCTCATCATCGCAAGATACGAGTGCTACCCGCTGGGCCACGACGGTATGCAAAAGTGTACCACGACCACCCACCACCACATATCCAAACCACATCAACTGAGGGGGCGGGAGCTACCCGGTGTGTTCTTAGTGTCATCCCTCGTGAGTATGAACATCAATAATCACTCCACGAGTATGTAACTCAATACAAACATCCATGCATCAGCTAGCAAGGGATTATCACGACTCAATATGATATATACGTGTGTTCAATGTCATGACATGCTCAAACATGCAACAACACATATCTACTGATATAGCACATATACAGCACAAAGGACATATTCATACTCTACGAAAGTTGTAAATACCAGTTCCGATCCGTACCTCAAACCCCTGATCAGCACTACCTTACAACAGCTCGTGGAAAGAATAGAACACCAACACGAAATAGATCGCGTGGTTCGAAACAACCAGATCTGCCAGCCGCCTTCTGCTTTCCCAACTCTCATGGAGAAATCTCGACAAATGTGGCCAATCTTACCACCAAGCTACGATCTGCTCAATCTAAACGAAATCAGCTTGCGGAAAATTACACAACTAAAACAGATTCGAGAACTACCAACTCAACCCTACTCCCAAATAATGATTATTGGTTCTAAACGAAGCTGAAGGCGAAGATAAGAACTTACCAGAAGTCATTATCAGAATCGAAGAACAACTCGTTCGGAAATCGTAAAAAGTCGTAAGCTTCGACTATGATCGCACTCTCTTCGGCCAGCTACTGGCTCCGAAATTGGTAGGGAAAGAACTGGTTGGAGAGAGGAGTTCAACGATGCCAACCTTTCTCCAAGATGCCGTCTACCATCGGTTATCGGAGAAGATAAGATTCGAGTGAACAGTGTCAATGGTTTCACGATGGGGATATCATTTCGAGCTCTCAGGGCATAAAAATATCTAAGTGTCGGGAAATGCTAACACTTGGTCAAAGTCTAAGTATATAATATGATCTATAGTAACCATCGACCAGCTCGGGCCTCTAAGCTGATACCAGCTCGTGACATCCAGTACTACTCCGAGCTGTCTCTCCATTCAGTTCTTACCAAATCGATACGATACAATCAGTACGCACCACAACACATCAGCTCAGCGTCAACAGACCAGCACGGGACCCTCAGACCAGCTTAGAGCTATACGAACAGCACGGGCAATATCAGCACACTACCCCAACCAGCTGAGGCATTAGATCAGCTCGCATTACTAGAACCAATGTGCGCTACCCAACAATGTTGTGCTACCAGAACAGCTCAACTCGTATCAACAGATCAGCACGGTGCTCAAGCCAACAGTCCCGTGTGTGCCCCCGATCTGATCCATCTAAACTACTTAATCCCTATAATTACTCCGAGTTGATCTTCCCGGCCTCACACTTGTACAGTCCAGCTGATCTGTTCTAAGTTCTATTCTACTCTATTCTGTTTTCATCTTGATTTACGCACTCGATAAACTCATTAGAAACACACAAGTTTGTGTTCATCAAAATTATATAATGAAATACCCTAACTTTCTATTCCTAAAATTTGAAAATTAAAAGAAAATTTCCTAAAGAATTAAAAGCTAGGAATATATATTTTTTTGAAAACATGTAATATACTCAAAAGAATCCTAACTATATAAACTTAATTATTCCAAAATCCTGGAATTCAGAACAACAATAGTAATAATTCAAAATTTGATATGCTCAAAATAAAATGATCATCATCTAAATTTAGAATCGCAATAAAATAAACGTTGTCCTCCAAAAGTCAAATATCCATCTCGACCCAAAATAAACATTTATTTCTCAATTTAGTGCATAATAAAAATGGTCATTGGGTCGGGCCATGCTGGACTGTCGTCTGCTCAAGGATCCTACCCCTCGATCTCAGTTTCTGTATTATCTGCACCAATCAAACGTAAGTACAATATTGATAATTAGCAATTACTACATAATACACTCACATGCATTAAAATACTTGTATTCAAATACCCTTTTTTTAAACAATTAATGCGATAAAATGGGGTATAAATTTTCTCAAATCATTTTCCTCAAAATCATGCATATGAATTTAAAGTATTCTAAAAAAAGCATTTTGGGCGAACTTTGTTTCTCGACTGTGAACCGTCAAATCCTCAAGTCGCTTGATCAAGCTATAAAACCTTAGTACTAGGCTTGGAAAGGTATCTCAGTACTTTTCTGGAATCCAGTCCTGTCAATGTAAGACACCCCAGTGCTTTTCTGGAGTCCGTTATGCGTCAAGTTGATATTATCACACGGTACTTTTTCGGCTCAATATCCGTCATAAATTTCCACAGTCAAGGCCCATCGTTCAAAATATTTTTTTACCTCATACTGTTTCAAATAATTTTATCAACCTCCTAAAACATCATTACACCTCAATATAACTTTTACGAAAATCCTCAACATAGAATTTTCATAAAATAATAAAATTCATAAATAATTGAAATAAATAGTAAAATATCATCCAAATAACTTAAAATCATCAAATTAATAATTTCATGACAATAGGCTGCCCCTAGGACCAAAATCCCGAAATCACCATTTTTGACCCGACGAGATGCCGTCTGCGCGACTAAACCATAAAAATCATAAAAAAATTTCATGTCTTAACCAAATCACTCCAAACTTGGACCCATGTGACCCTAACTCGATGATATAACTCCTGGAATCAATCAGACCCAAAAACGATGTCTGACATGACCAACACGACGCTCGTAACCTCACTGATCGCGCAAAGGGACCCATCTGGGAGAGTCTAGGACCAGCCCTCAGCTTGTCCCAAAAATTTTGACCCATAACCACAGCCAGACCCTCAATCAGCCTCTTAGTGACCCCTAGACTCATTCCTAGCCATCCTAGACCAAATCATGACCCAAACACGCCATCCTATCTTCCCAAACCCTAGCTACTCAACACACACACCCCAACCAATGCATAGTTCCTCACGTACTCGACTCCAACCTCCTACCCTTCGACTTCTGAATATTAGACGCCTCTCCATGACCCTGACCCTTGCTCTAATCCGAACCATGGGCCAACCAAACCCAGCCCTTCACTTGACATGGAGCTCTCGACCCTAGCCATCATGCCTCACACTCCTTTGACCCAACAGACTATGAATCCGACCCTAGGCAGCCCTTGTCATGAAAAATCAGAGAAAATACATCAGTTTCAACATCAAGTATAGGTTCAAATCATTAAAATAGAGATCTTACACATGTCATGCATAATATGAATGAGAGGTGCATAAAAGAGATCTTGTACTTGCCTCTTCTTTGAAAACTTACACCTAATGGATTCAAGGCTGCAAGCAGGTTGAGGAACACCAGGGAACACCTTCAAATCTTGAAGAGGAGCTTGAAATTTTGATGTGAAAAGAGTGTGGGAGAGGGTAGGGGGCGGCGACCACCAAGGAGAAGGGTTAGGGTTTAGATTTTTTTTTGTGAATGATGATGTGTGGGGTGTAAGGGCCGAAATCATGTATGTAGAGGAGTAAAAAAATGGTCTTTTAATTTAATAAGGTGCTTAGGAGAGTTGTCAAATAAAATTTAAAAGTGCTTCTCAAAATGCCCCTCTTTTTTCACCTATTATTTCCAATTAAAGAGAGCTAAATTGGAAAAAGAAATACTTGTTTTTAATTGAAGGCATTATGTTGTGTAAAAGTTGTTATTTTACTACTAAAAGTGCTACACGCTTTTAAGAAATTAAAATCCTAAGTTTCTCATTATTTACAAAAATTTAAAATTATTTTAAAAATAAAAATCTTCACCAATGATCACCTATATAAAAAGAACCTTCTAAAACATAGGATGAGATCTCAAGAATGAATTTTTGAAGAAAAACACTTTTACATCGGCATTCCCGTCATCCCATATCCGGCCTCAAATCATTTAAATCGAAGATTCTAAAAGAACTCATCATAATATAATATAATTGATACTAATGCATAATCATAAAAAGAAATAAATCAATACTATGAATACAAGTAAGTACTAAGACATGCGATTTATGTAGAGAAATTCCTAGGCGTTACATATAATAAACATAACAACAGCTATGTGTTCATCAAAATTATGATTGATATGTTTCTAAATCTTATATATATTAATATTTGTACATATACATAATAATTAGGTATTTCAACTTGATAAATAAATATCCATCTCACTTTCCAAATATTCCCCCTCATATTTTCTCATGAATTTCTACCTTTAACTTCCCATGATTATATCTCATTAACAGTTCCACGTTCGTGTCATTTCAAGCTATCCAATAAGATGGATATACATATATATAAATTCTTTTTACATATGTTTAGATTAATTAGGTAATTTCAACTTGATACATATCCATCTCATTTTCCAAATATTCCACCTCATATTTTCTCGTGAATTTTCTAACTTTCAACTTCCCGTGATATTATCTCATTAGTTCCACATTCATATCTAATTTCAAACTATCCAAACTCATCTTATTTGTATGGTTGAGTCCTAAGTATATATTCTTGTCAAGAAACACAATGACTTAGAAGAACAATTCAAACTTGAGTGGCATTTAATGTTAGGACAAAATAACTTTTACATAAAATAAAAATAACTGGTTTCATCTTATGCTCAAAGTTCAACTGCCGAAGACTTCTGTTTGCTCACGCTTCTTCGCTTTGCTTTGCTTCTTATCTTTTGCAACTGCTGATTCATGTTTTCCAGCAGCTGATTTCTTCTCCTTTTTATTTAGTGTTCAGCGGCTTTTCTTCACAACATCTGGTTCAAGTATTCTTTGTGACGCGTCTGATTTATCTAATTTACCAGCGTCTGGTTATTTTATCAACTGCTGAATCCAGATTTCTTTTTGCGTTCTTCCTGCTGAATGCGCTTTTCTACACCTGCTGAATTCTGTTCTCAAAATCCACCGACAAAAACAGTCGACGCATCAATCTCACGAACCAGCAGGTACCAACGAACCAGCAGGTACCAACGAACCAGTAGGTGCAAGGAACCAACTGCTGATTCCCAAACAACGCTAAAACAAATCACAAAGCAAACCAACGGCTGGTTCTCAAAACGGCGTCGCGTCAACTTACTCAAACGACGTCGCTTAGGATACGCAATTCTTACTACCAGCAGCTGGGTATCCAGTCGCAAGAACAAAGCAACGCATAACTGTGACACCCGAACCCAACGGGGCCACGAGGATTGGGGTAAACAAAATTTTTGAATAAAAGAAGGGCTAAAAGATAAATTGTTATAAGCTGCATTTCTTATAACTCAAAGGAAACAAAACTCAAGACCAAATCGAAATTCAGCAGATACTCAAATACGCGCGCTACTGCTATAAACTTTTGCGGAAAACAGGATATCTCATATAACTTTGCAATTACGGTTTACAACAGCTGCTATTCGATATAAATATACAACCATTGCTACTGATTTAATACAGCACAACCTAATCAAAACAATACAACTATGACACGGAAAACGTAGGCCTTGGATAAACACAACGCCACCCATCTGCTGATTCAAGTTCCACCTGCTGTTCCTCCATCAGCTGTCGCACCTGCACCATTTTAAAAGCTAGTGAGCCTAAAGGCTCAGCAAGTAAAATCTGAGTAATAACAATTTCATAAAACGCAGGCAGACATCTGTACAATGCATATGTTAAGGAACCTCAAAATACAATGTCAATTTCGTAAACATTTCAGTAAACATTCAATGGCAGAAACAGGGGATGATAACCCAGCTTCTCATTTCTTTCAATTTCATTTTCAGTTGATCATGGCATATAAGTTCTATGTGGTCCAATTTGCACTTTGATCAAAATGACTCCCGATATCAGTTTTAGCATATAGCTCATATGAAAGGGCAGTCGACATCTAGACAACTGCTCACCCTTCTCCTTGGTGACCGTAACTATCTATGCCATAATCTAAAACATCTTTTATTCCTTAACAATCCTTTCTTTAAACATTCCTGTAAATCATCGGGTTCCATCATTTTAAACATTTGCTTCCCATTTTAAAACTTTACTTTACTGAGTATTCGACTTTGGAAACATATCGTTAAACTGGAACTGATTGAGAGAAAAACCAGTCGAAATGAATAGTATCATATCAGTC